>JAQGBW010005029.1:0-12702 GCA_034698625.1 Julus scanicus
CCTGCGTGAACGCACACGCAGCGCCACGCAACGCACACAAACGGCAACAAACGCATCAGTGTGTAGCAGGCTTAACTGCAGCACAGTTACTCGTTACGAGCTTTATACAACTTTTTTGTTAAAGTAGTAATATTTTATAGCTTTTAGACTAGATAAATTTGCGTTAACGCATTGTTACACGAATTTTCCCCTAGATGGCAATGCTTGCTGATGGTTAGCTAAGTGCCGACAGGAAGTAAGCCGACAGTATCGTCTACCAAATGATACAGGGTGCAAATACTAAGGTTGGAGTGGGGATAACAGCTTAACTTTTCTTCTAACCTTTAAAATTAACCCAAAAAAAAATGCGAATTTAACAGTCAAATTTACCACAACTTTATTGAAAAACAAAGTTCAAAAGTGATTTATGGTATGTCCCAATAGTAGTGTTGTGACGCTATTTGCAGCTTACGCCGGCTTACTTCCTTTTGATTGATAGCTATCCATTTTGTGTGGCTCCGTCTGTCGGTAGTTAATCCAAACAAATCAAGCAGGTGTTTAAAAACAGCGGCGGATTTAAATAAGTTTTATTCACGATTTCTTTTTTAATTTAAATCGTCAATTCGCGTAATAGTATAATTGTGGGCTAGTCGAAGTAACCTGATTCAGCTAGATATGGCTAACTGTATCTAGTGTAGAGCCGGAAATCCTTCCATTCAAATGAAAATGTATGCAAAGCAGGTAATATCTAGTGAGGATCGTTGTTTTCGATGGATTTAATCGTATAAATTCGATAAATCGGTCTGCTTAGTTGAAAAAATCACCTAGATTCAGTAGGGATGTTAAAGTGTTGGTGTACCTGTTGGTCTTTATATTTGTGGAATATTCGAGAGATTTCCCAAAAGCGCCATTTTAGTTCTAAATATGCTAGATTAGTGCATCTGTGATTAAAATGTTTTGGCCAATTACATTAATTCCGGATTGATCATAACTAGCCTCGTGAATTCTAGCCTTATTCAATCTTTAATTGAACGGACATGACGTACTCCAGAGTAATCATTGCATGCTTACACATGAAACTTAATCTAGTTAAGAGTTTGGAGCATACCGTTCGTCATGAGGATCTTTTTGAGTAGAAAAAGTATACATGATACAGTCCTAACTTGTAAAAAAAAAAAAAAAAGGTTAAAGGCTGTATTGGGGCGAAAGAAAGCATGTCTACGCGTTTTTATTCAAAATTCGCTGGAATTTTGAATGTTGAGCATAATTTATGAGCGTCAAATTGAGAGAGGTCAAAGGTCGCAATTAAGGCATCCCTCTGCAGTCCGTGTACTCGCTGCTCCCCTTTTTTCCAACGAAATTCAAAACCAAACTTAAAATGCCTGTTTTTCGACCATATTTTTTCAGAAATGCACGTTGAGCCCTTGTGTTATTTTTGCTGAAATAATTTCCTGCACGTGTCTGCACTTATTCCCTCCTCAAAATATTTAAGTGATTTAGATGCGTCTAATTTGAATCCCAATTACGAGCGAAGCCGTCCGTTATGGCACGAATTAATTCCATAAAACTAATATGATAGAAGCGAGAATTTTATTCACGGAAAATTAAATTTCGGTGTCGTGGCTTGACCTTATCAAAGGAAGCCCTGTTTGGAGGCAATCCTAAAGAGGAGGGCCGTTGCGAAGTCCTCCAAATGTTTCAATTTATTTATTATTTGTGTTTTCAATGTGGGCGGTTGAGGACCAACAGTTCAATGGATTTCTAAAAAAAGTTTGTATTTACATGCTTGGCGTCCAAATCTACATAAATTGAATTCGCAATCAATTCCCTTTGATATAAAATATCACGAATCTACATATATCTTCAAATTTATCTTGACTATTTCTGAATTTCTTTAAGATTAGTAATGGTATAACAGATTAAGTGATATTGCTTGTATGCATTTAAAATGAACGCGTGGGAATCAAACAATGATCACATATATATATATATATATATACATATATGACCCGCTATTTTTAACGTTTTACCGGAATATATTACAACTTCATCTAACAACAGTAACAACAAAAGGTTATTAATATAGCCAAATAGGAAAGGTCAATTTAATAATAAAATCATTTTAAAAGTCAGTTTAGTTACATTTATGACATCTTTCTTATAAGCTCATGCAGTGTATTACACGTGTTCGTATACATATACATATGTATATTTATAGTCAACACACGTATTTGACTGAATCTATAATTATCCTAAAAAGGGTTGAATGATTGACACAATGCATGTGTTAAATTAAAATATTAATGGTAATATTTCCACCTACAGCACGCTTACAACGCCAAACATGCACCTTACTTTTAAATTGTTAGCCTTGAGAAAGGTGTTATAGGTTTTTGTTAGCCTTATGATTTTTAAGTTTACAAATCAGTAGCGTACTCCAAAATGACAGCTAGGTGATAAATTATATAAATGCGAATTAAAAATACATTTTATGTATATTAAGTAATTTGAAATTAGGCGCACAACAATTTTAAACATACTGTAGCCTGTATACATTTTTTATAAAGTGATAAATTTGTATTTATCAATTAGCACGTTTCGTGCTACCGCATTTTAGTATATACTTAATGTATGCATGTCAAGATTTATATTTATCATTTTAAAGGAATTGTCGTCATTGACCACAATTTTTAGTTTTGCGATTAGGGTAAATTTACTTTTTACAACTTAATAATTAATGAACGGTTAAGTGGTTACTTCAACTTATCGGAATCATAGTATTTGCGTTGGAACTGCAATGCTGCCAATGCAATGTAATTTTCTTTATCCACAATCGCACATCAACATGTTTTTCTATAAGTATGCTGCTCGTGTGTTGCGTTTCTAATTTATCTTTTCTGTGCAGTTTGTAACCAAAGGTTTAAAGGGCAGTCATGCATCGAAATTAGGGTCTGAGGTTCTGACCTAAAACGTTTCTTGCTGCAAAAAGGGACTTTGTCCCTCATGCATTGAATAGTATTGCCACGATTGGTATCGCCGATGGCACTAATCGGAATTTTGAAGATAAATGTGTGCAACTTTTGGAGCATACTGCACTTGGTGTTCACCAATGATAATGGCGTGTGTCTCGTGTGTCTATCATAATTCCCATGTATGTAATATTAAAAAATCCGAAGACGAATGTCGACGTTGACATAATATTTGCTAATTATAATTCGTACGCCTTCTCCCCGCATCTACTTCCTTAATAAATAAGATTCGTGGGAAACGTTCAGGGCCTCCCGCTTCAAACCATGGGATCGTAACCCAGACGTGCATGGGGTCTAAAAACAAAAAAATGAAATAAAAATGGATGGACATTTGAGTTGACCGCCTACACGCGTTCATACTTAAAAAACTTGTGAGCATTTAATACGGTTGCGTGGCTCTTTCTATACTGCCTTTTTTTAATTTGAGTTTTTATGCTTTTGCACCCCTTGCCTTTTAACCCACTTTTCAATGGTGAATTGTAAATCGATATCACCGAAAAGTGAAAGTATTCGCGGTTTTTATTTCTCCCTCACTATCTAAATCCGTTTCTTGGCCTCGTTAGCAAATTAATAATCTATAACCCGTTTAATAGCAACAACAACATCCACAAAAACCGCTGAGCACATATTATGCCAGCTGCGAAAAACTTGTCAAATTTTGTTTCGACATTAGAACGAATATCCATAAAAACTAATAAGAATTATTGACCACGTTTTTATTCTCGGTCAGGTCAAGATAGTAGTCATTTCCTGAGAAAACTCGAGGGTTGCGGTTGATCCACACGCCAACGTATATACACATTTGCGCTTCCACTTGAAGAGATGACACGTGATTGATAGGCACGTGGACAGACAACTGGACAGTCAATCTTATATAGCCTGACCAGCGTAGCGCTCATTATCTTTGGTATCGTATTAAGACCCATCAGAAAAATTGTATTTTGGTTGTTCAATAGTGCTGCTAAACATTCAATAATTGTTTTAAAATATCAAACTAAACGAAAGCACATCACAAAGATCTAGGGATGCCATATGGTAAGATTGCAACTTCATGGCAAGCCATTGGCTAATTTGTGTGAATTATCACACAATTTCTGTATCAGTAGCACAATTACCCCCACATTGCGTTCGCGATATTGTAGTTTTAGGATAAAGTATATTGCTGCTTAAAATATAGCGATCTATGAGCATATTTGGCATATTTTGTACAGTCTTCTGTACATTATATTTAAAGATTATTGTACAGTATACGCGATAAATTGAAAATTAAGGTTAATATACCAAAATAAAATGCATTATACTTGATTTGCTATATAAAGAAATTTTAAAAAAAATGCTTAGCAAATGTCAAAATAACCCTCTTAACTGCAGCTATTGTTTTCCGATCACTAACCAATCGCCGAAGGCATCTCCACCACATTAATTTCTCCAAACTGCCAACCAAGCAACTAACTTATCCTGACCTGGTTTTCAACAACGCATTAAAAAAATTCCTCCAGTTTTGGAGAAATTGAGAAAAGTCCTAAGTTTGTCAATGCTCGATCCTGGTAAAGTGGACAACCAAAATTAAAGTTTTATATGTTTACAGATATTGGATCTTCAGTGGTACATTAGAGCAAACAACAAATTAAAAACTTTCACTCAAAAAAACAACGCCAGGGCTCCAGTTACTATACATATCTGCTCTTCGAAACAGAAAACTTTGGACACTTTATGTCGACAAACAAGACGCTTGAAACACGTGGTCTGTCCATCACCCAGCTGTACTACATCCCTCTCCTCCCCATGTTCCTTACCCCTTTTCCTTTGACCCTTACCCTTACCCCCTCACTCGAACTTTCCACTTTGTCTCATTTTCCCCCTATGTCCAACACGACATTTGATTTTAGCAGCACACCGAGAAAACTGAGATGGAAACGACAAGAAAAAGTTGAAGAACAAGGACTGGCAACAAAAAAAAAAGTTATAGTGGTAACTTTTGGCTCGAGTAAAAGTTTTTGGGTTTCGGATGTCGCCAGGGGTCGCCGCCTCTCCTATGACGTCGAATGATTGCTCATCTACACCGAGGCGGTCTCATTCGGATTCGGAGACTCAAGCCGTGAAGAACGTGCACGGTGTCCACCATAGGTCCACGGTACAAAAGCAGTGTCAGTGACAACAGCACTATGCGAGTAGCCACGTGATCACCAGTTATGATGATGATGGATTTCGGAATACACTTGCAACCGCAGCACCAGCAGCACGGTCAGCATGGTCAGCAGCCGCAGCATCCACTGGCCATGGACGGCCAGGACCTCTACATACACTCGGACTCTTCGTCTTCAGCACCGTCCTCCGCATCCGCCTCCCCCGTGCCCCCAATCTACGCCCAACATATGCATCATCACTACGGCGACATGCACATGTTTCACAACCCGAACCTGAACAACAACAACAACAATGGCGGTGGAAGTAGCAATCCCAAAGGGTTTATGGTGAGCCATTTGCTGAGCCTGGATGACCTGCCGACGTGTCGCCAGAACTACAGCAACGATGGCAGCACCGCCACTAACATGATCTTTGGCGGCGCAAGTGGCCAGCCCCAGATGATGCACCAGGGACGGGAAAATCCACCGCCGCAGCCCAAAGACGGACACCCGGAGACGGTTGGTGGGGGGTGTGTGGAAAAGTTTGGAAAACAGTTGCAGGGGGGTATTGGGCACCCCGAAGAGGTACTCAGGCCAGGCTCGCAAGGGTCACCGGCAGACACGGAAAAGAGCGAAGGTAAATCTATTTTTTGTTCTAGAACTCGTCAGAAGCACGTTTGTGGTGAAATTTACCTTCCATTTTCTATATTCACATTCCCTAACGTCCAGTGTCCAAACACCGAGCTGTATATGGATTAGTGTTGAGTCTATCCCCAATTTTTTCCAACACTTTTCAAGTTCACAGCACAATAAAAACTTACTTGGAATTGTCATGGTATGCAGCATCTTTTTAGTAAGATGGGTTTTATGGTAAAAATATCTGGAAATGTTTGTAAAATTGGAAAAACATGGCTATAATTCCCTATATATTTTTAATTCTTCCCGTCCCCTGACCTACAAATCCCGTCAGTGTTTATTCCCTATTTGATTTTAGTTGTCTTATGACCCCCTAATCTCCACTCTGAGTATAGCCATGCTTTTACACTAAAAGCAAAATTATAACTTACTTTAAATAGTCCAAATTACGAATTTATCTTATTTTTATTCTCCGAATTGTCATAACCGATTTTTAAGAAAAAGTTAAAAAAACAATCTTACTCATCTGTCTTGTAATTTGGTCATTTTAAAAGTTTAAATAACCATTCAGTGGTATCATATTTATATTATCATCATTTTATAAATGGGCATTCAATGGGCGAAGACCGCCTTATGAAAATTAAACACCTTGCTCATAAATAATGTATTTTGGCAATCGGTCCTTTAAACGTAAAACATATGATAGGAAAAAACCAAATGAGTGTTATTCTGTTTGGCAATTATATAGACGTATTTTGCCACTGAAAAGTGATGAGGCCATCGACATATGACATATGTAGTGATTAAACAAGGGTCAACGATTCTCACGTCGTTGTTTTGGGAGATTTAAGTTTCTCCGTCGGATGAGACACGATCATCGTGTCTTTATTAATGATGCCTATCAAATGAACTTCCAAAAATAATTCGACGAACCCGATGCAGAATACTGCAATATTCTATAGTGTATATTTGTATGCCCTTGACTGATGGTGCAAGCGTGAGCGGACAAACGTCCACGTTTTTTAGATTCCCATTTCTGTTGCTTCTTGGGCATTTGTACCATGCAAACACGTATTTTGTTTCCAGAATCAAACATTCAGTTGACTTGGGACCCGAAACCGGTTTTTCCAAAAAATGTGTAACCGCCAAAGTTTGTATGGTTTTAAAGGATTTAGTTGCCATAAACCAATAATTATATCAGCATGTAACTAGTTAGGACCTTCGCCGACGACGGTCATTTCACTACAATATAGGGCGTTATCATGCATGTGCCAAAATTGTTTTCGTTAGAACATGTGCGAGTTCTGAATTACTCCCTTTTGTCACAAACTGTCTCGTGATTTATAGTCAGTTGTTGCTAATTACCATGGGCAGACTATAGGACTCTAGCAACGATGTGACTTTTACAGACTAATTATCTGCATCACGGTGTTACTCTGATGATAATTCTTTTTTGTGACATTCAAAAATCGCGAAATTGTGCCTTCGCCGAACCGCCGCCAAGGTCCTAAGTCTCACGGTCAGTCCCGCGGCTTCGGCTATCAACAAGCACTCGTTTTTTTATACTTTTTTTTACATGTGATTTAAAGTGTGCTAATGTCAATGACGTAGGTTGGTAGTGAAGCCCTTTGTTAAAAATTCGACAAGTAACTCTGCTTGCAAATGTGAATAGAAAATGTGAAATATTCGGCTTAAGGCAAATTAATTTGCTGAATGTGATTTTTGTCATCAAACTTATCCTTCATGTTTAATTCTCGGTTGCGCATGCAACGTTTAAGCATGCAGTAAAGAATTTTGCACTCATATTTATTAACCGCTAATTAGTTAATTATTTGGTTTAACTGTTACTGCGAGTTGAATGCACTATCTTTAAATTGTTATTCATCGTTTTATATCGTGTTGCGTTATAAAGATAATATATTAAGATACCACTACGACATAGGGCCTTAATGTAATGATAATATTCAGAGAAACCCTCCTAGACCTAGCCTACAATGTTAACTTTTATTCTTGTGGGTTTGCTACCTTATAATCCTTTTTTTTTTAAACAAGGAAATCTTACGATAGTTATAGTCTTCGCAATGTAAGGACGTTTTTTAATTATTTAAAAATGCAAGATACTGTGTTAAAATTGTAATGAAATGTATAGAATTCGGATATGGGACAACTTTTTGTTTGAAGAAGTTCTCCTTCGAGGGATTAACACAGTACTTAATTAGTTAGCATGCTAACGCAGTTGCGAAATGGGCCAGGTCCGGTTATCGAATGTTCACCATTGATTTGGCTTTTTTAAATTTCCATATGGTCACAGTGGCCAGCGGTTTTACCAATTTAATTAGTAGATATAGTGATTAGTCCAAAGATAAGACAGATAGAGCCTGGAGTTGTGAATGGGACAGTTGGTGGCAACAATTAAGTTACCCTCCAATGTGGTGAAATAGATCCTTTTTCTTAGAAGAGGGGAGGTCATGCGATCAGTGATCCTTGATCTGTTCAACCCCATCGCCATTTTGCTCCCTTTTTTACTTTTTTTTTTGTCAAGTGAGTCCACTCTGACCCTCGTCGACGTCCGATCTAGTTCAATCCATTGTGTGATTTGATATTTGCTCCACTTGAAGATCGTCCATTGACCCCCTTCTTCGGTTTCTCGCCACTAGCGCTGGACAGAGTGGCTCCTCTCTGCCTGCCCGATTGGACGGACCTTGGACTTGGCATGTTGGCCAAACAACATGACCATTACTTATCGTTGTGTAGCTAGTGGGCAAATGGTGTTCAAAGTTTCCGAACTGAAAAATTGCAAATGGGCATGCACAGGTGAGGCAATCATGCATCACCTGTGTGCCACGGGGGTAAGCTAGCCTCAGGGGTTACCTGTTGCATCTCTTCTTACGTTTATGTACTTGATTACTGCAGCCTATAATCACCATGACAGCATAATTGCATAACGATGTCACTAACAAGGCAAGTCATTTATAGATTAACTAAGTATTTATGAATTGGTTGTTATGGTGAACTTCAAATATTCCTGAATTCTGAATCACGTGATATTTGTGGCTTGTTAAGAAAGTAAGCCATGCACATCATAAATAAGAAATAATAGCACAAATATATCAGTCAGTGGAACTATGGAACCGGAATAGTAATTGAGAAGTAAAAGTTTAAGGGTTTCTTTTTCTGACGTCTGTTACTGCAGACTTTTCAACGGAAGTTAAGCTCCAGAATGTTTCTTGGAGGCTTTATTAATGTTTCTCCGTTTAAACTTTGGAGAGAGCACCAAAGTGAAAATAAAATTTCAGAAATAAAATCATAATCATTCTAGACTAAAATATTGTACCTCCTGTAAGGCATCTCCTGTAAGGGCTAACTTAAAGTATTCCATCTAACAATTAATTGGGATGCCACCTTGTGTATTAACAAACACAACCAACCAAAAAGCATTATACCCATTAAAAATGACGAGATGGGCTGAGACCTGTAGAGCCTTATCTTATCTTATATTGTACTCAGCAACTTTACCTACATTAGTTTAAATAATATTTTTATTCATATTATAAAATAAATGAAGCTTTAGCATATTCCTATTTGCAGATTAGCAACCCCTCTCCTCAATTTACCATCGCTGCACTATCTTATCGTTATGCAGCCTGCTTGACCCCTGTTGGTTGACCCCACCGAGTAAATCTTTCGCCAAATTGAGTGGGACGCCCCCGTGCGGTGAACCATATGTTCCTCCTCTTCACTATCTTTTTACACCAAGAGTGACCTAATGTTTGAAGAGGTTTCTGTTCATTTTTCAAACAAGGCTGTCTGTGTGCTGTGTCTTCATCAGCTATGAATGCATTTTCTTGTTGGTGCTGAACGGGTTTTCACCCGTTTTTATGAACTTTTGTAAATGCAATTTTTATCAGAAATGGAATATTAATAACCATCGCTTATAAATTGGGGGCCCTTTAACTGACTTTCTTTACAAGAATGCCGGCGTAATACTTCAGCATCCAATGTTTATCACATTTCATGCAAGATAGCAATAAGATTTACAAAAAAAAGTGATGGGTATGTTAATCTGATTTTCGTGTGGACTGTAAATTTAGTCTTAACTCAGAATTTCGTTCGCAATTTTGAAGTGGATCTATACAAAGTGAATTGGAATTTGTCCGGCTTAGTGATATGGATTTTTTTTAAATTTCTTTTATGAACCAAGAAGATCCCACAAAGACAAAACATGAAAATAGCGTTGAAATTATAGTTATCTTGGATGTTGTTTTATAGTTTTGCAGGGCAAAGATCTAGATTTCAGAGCCATCCCCGTCCTTATATATAAAAGTTTAAATTGTCTAAATGTATTGCATGGTTCTTTCCTCAATTTATCATTAACACTTCGTTATCTGTATTCGTAGCTATCAATCACTATAAGTAAATCGAGATACATTCAATCTACTTAATACTATTATTTACAAACGAGTATGAAACTTGGAAAACATTAACTGTTGGGTGGTAAATATGTATATATAAATTTATAAGCACTATTACCGTAAACTGTGGATATGACAGTATTGTATTGTGCTACGATACCGTCTTAATCTCCTCTTAACTAAACTTTGCGAAGAAAAACAAATTGCATAAAAATGTTTTAGTTAAGTGAACATCTTTATCTTGTATGATGCTTGAGACTTTAACATGCCTTATCTACCACAATAATGACCGCTGTCATGAAGTGGATGAACAACCTAAGCCAAAACCATCGAAATGCAGTGCATTTCAGCCACTGGTTATAAGGACCACATACGAACTTGAAAGTATAAGGCGATTAACCTTTAAGGTTTTTAGCTTTTTGATGTTAGCCATTTCGTGACGATGGTTATTTAAACAAAGTTTCTTCTGTTTTGCTACAAGGTATCTATATTTCAAAAGTAAACGTGCTTATACTTGTATATCATATCAAAGTTCTTCGTATATGACGTCTCAATTTTTCTGTGTTGTATTTTAGTTTATGTTTTTTTGGTGATTTAGCACCCCCAGGGGTCCTTTCGGTCATCAATAACGGGGGGTGGAAACCCTGGCGCGAAAAAGCATTTTTCCGACACGGGTACCGAAATGCCGGCAATCCATGAAAATTGTTGCGATTTTTCAAGCCTTTTCCCTCCATCCATCCACAATTTTTTTTTTCCCTGCCGCGGTCCCATGGGAACTTTGGTTTTTGTTTTAGCCCCGGTTTCGAGTCTTCGTCTTTGGCTACGCTCCCCCACGCGTGCATTTCCAGTTGCACCTGGTCCTCGTCCTGATGAATTGGACGCCTCTGAATAAACGGATAAACAAAATAAAACGTTGATGAACATGCTACAAATTGGCCGAATGTTTCTCAAATTGGGAGGGAGTGAAACAAAAAAAGAAAACTAAGAAAGAAAGAAAGAATAAAAAACAAAACAAAAACGATGCAAATTGCCCCATTAGGGTTTTGAGCGCCGCAACACTGAGCCGATGATAAATACTATATCCTAACCAGGGTATAAACCCATCAAATAACTTAAAACGTTGAAAAGTAATGGATATTGCGCTGCCGTTTATCTCCCATAGCGCCGTTGGTGCAGACACAGATGGCGCTGATTTTTGTCCAAAATATCCTTAAGTCTGCATGCACAAAATGGCCCTAACGTCTATTCCTGCGAAGAAAAACAATTGTGAATGTATGTTTGTTTTTAGAAATTATTTAAATAGTAAAATGTATACTTCTAGTATGTCAGTCTGAAAAAAACAACTGACTTTTGTGAAATTGAAAAAATTCATTCTACAAAAACTGAGAAATTAATATCGAATGCAAATTTCTGTAATGTTACAAATTTTCGCCAGTAGTTGTTTTTATAAATAATTTTATAATTAATTGCAAAATTAAAGCATGATCATGAATTGGACATGAAGGTCCAATTAAATTTTACTCAGTACCATACGGTCAACAAATAGATTTCAAATGTTAGGAAGGTTAAATATCATTTTTTTAAATAAATCTTTAACTCGCATTTTTAAAAAATAAATAAATGCAGTAATATTCTATGAACCCAGCGTGTTGTTGTCATGACAACACAGATAGTGCTGAAATGCTGAACTGCAGAGTCGGGTTTATTGAATTCATTGATAAGGAGCAAAGAAAAAACAAGTTCCAAACCCATGTCTAAGGACATGTTGCATGCTCTTGGTCAGATATGGTCATCAATGTTTTGACATCTCGTTTTATATTGTTTCCTCCTACAGAAGATGATGGTTGTGATGGCATCGACAGTAAACGCAGCAAGCGGAAGCCGAGGAGGAACCGTACAACTTTCACCAGCGCCCAACTGAACGCCTTGGAGCGGATCTTCGAGAGGACCCACTATCCGGACGCCTTCGTCAGGGAAGAACTGGCCAGCATGGTCAACCTCAAGGAAGCCAGGGTCCAGGTAAATAAAACATTTTGGCATAACCACCTCAACAAATCAATTTGTTATAATGCATGATTTTGTCCTAAAGACCTAAAAATATTACAAATCTATAGCTAGCCCTAGCCCTCTTTTCAAAAGTTTTCCAATTAATGGTTTAGAAAAGTGGTATTCTAACCATGGTGAATCACCGTGCTGAACTATACAGGTCATACTTTTTAGAATGGAAATCTGCATATTTAAATTCTACAAGTGCTTGGCAATCCAAAAAACAACAAAAATTGCGGAATCCAGCATTAATACCACTGGTTTAGAACATGGACATTACGGCCCTATGGAGGCAGTCGAAAAACTTCTTGGTCCCCAAGGGGACCAAGAAGGCTGTGCTAATTTTTGTGTGGGGTTATTGTGGATATGACCTATATATAGAAGAGGCAACAGTCTTAAGCCGGGTCTCCACCAAGAGTATCATTGCGGATCCTCAAGGTTTGTTGAAACAAATCGGTCGAAATGTTTGCTTAC
>JAQGBW010005030.1:0-12700 GCA_034698625.1 Julus scanicus
CTGGAAAAATTTCGTGGAATTGGCAGAGAAACGGGTGCTTGGAAATTTATAGGATGGGTCTTTGTGTATATATATATATATGTTCCAAAAAAATTTCTGGACCCCCTACTTTGAAATATATAAGTTAAGGGCGTCTATGAGGGGCTATGGACTAAATTGGACACTATGTGGACAAGGTGTTACGTGGGGGGAAGGTGTAGTCAATTTTTAAGGAATCCGACAATTGGCTGCGTTTTTTGGACCATATTCTCCCCCCCCCCAAAAAAATGTGATCACATATACGGCCTTGGTATAAAGTAAGGTTGTTGATGTTAATAATATGGATAATGAAGAATTTTAGAATTCGTGCGCTATTGACATGGGAATGGTAATGACATGTATCATTAGACTTGATTTTGAATAGCATCTTGAAGCCCACATGTCAACAGATTCTGATTTATTTGTAAGTTGAATATTAGGATTGTTAACTTGAAAAAATTTCGTTTAGCACAATCTTGTTTGCACTATCCAGGCTACTATTCCAGAACCTAGCATCGTATTTGTAGCAAGTCTTATCTCGTAACATAAAATAGCATGGCCTGTCGCGGTTGGGTGCATTTGCTATATTATTGAATGAGTTTCTTTATTAAACTTCCTGGCTTTTGGAATCATTCGCAGGCGATCAACGATGTAATGACATTTTTTTGCAAATAGTACTGCAACCATTACTCAATACGAATAATAAGATCACAATGATTTGGTCCAGTATGTTATCGAAACTACAATAGATGCAATGTGCATTTTATTCTTACATCTTTGTTGGATCTTTACGAATCTTTCTTTCGTATTATTACAAAGTTTAAATCTCTCTGAAAAGTCAGGCATCGTATTCTTCAGAGAGAGAGAGTTTTAAAAAATAGGCATCTGAGAACGAAAGCATATTTAATCCGAATTACTGCAAATGCATTTCGCACTTAGTTCAGTGGTTTCCTTTTATTGCATAATTAAATCGAATCATTACAACGAATTCCACAATGGTAAGAAGGTATGAGGCAATTAATTGACACCACTATTTCCACATAATGCATCTATCACAATCCCCTGCAGGTGGTTAAAAGTGCCATACCTAATACTAATAAAAGTATAATTACGATCATAATGTTGGAAGAATTGAAATTGGAAAAAGTCGTAAAAAAAGTAAAAGCTTGTTGTACGGTTTCTGAAAAAAAAAAGAAAAAAAGTAAAACTGCAAGGGGAATTTATTCCTCGAAGCGACATTAGAGTAGATAATTTTTAACGGCATAATTCTGACTGCGTGTAATTTCAAATAATTTTAGCATGTCATGGGCGACATTACGCAAGTTTTATCTGCGTGTTGCGATCTAATTTAAGGATTAAAACTATGTATTTGCCAGCATCCGATCTCTAGGGAATCCTAAAATACCAACCGCAGGCATTGCTGTTGGGAATGTCTTTATTTCACAATTTCATTTTTCCACTTAAGTCGTGACGTTAAGCTAGCCTAACCGCGTTGTTACAGCATCGTTCACTGGAAATTAAACAGTCATTTGAAAGAACGCATATCAGGTCTATTTACATACATTAATAATTTACACTAATACGACATTTGCGATGCTGAACATTATTATCAGCTAAACTACTGACTTATAAGCAGCCAAAACTTTTTATTAAAAAAAACCTGTTTAAAACCGTATTTCATCAATTATAAGATGCCATCGATTGTAAGACGCACTTTAATTAATTTCAGTCTCATGCACCAACAGAAAAAAAGCTTTGATTCTAAGAAAAAATTAATTTCTTAGCATGATTTACAATTCATCTTTACAATCTACAAGTACTAACATCAACAACAAGGAAAAACACTAAATGTACACATGAGGAAGGACGATATACACAGCTGACGAAAATATACAGAGTGGGCCAATAAAAAGTAAGCCAACTTTATAAAAATCATAAAAAGGTTATTTGTTAATGGAATTTAATAAAAATGTGTACAAATATTGTTTTTCTCTTGGCATTCACTGAAGAAGAAAGAACCGTGATAGGTTTTTTTGCGTAAAACGAAAAATTACATTGCTAGGCAATTTTTGAAACTGTTTCCGGAGAGAGGTGCTAACTTTGAACACAAATTGAAACAGGAAATTTTTTTGTATCCTATTTAAGTACACATGTACAAATTTTCAATAAATTCCATTAACAAATAACCATTTTATGATGTTTATAAATTTGGCTTACTTTTTATTGGCCCACTTTGTAGATCTGAACGAGCTCACATGTATCTAGATGTAGGAAACAACGATGTTTCCAAGTAGCTGGATATGTGTATCCTGCGATTATTGCCTATAGAATGTACATGTCTTCAGACACAACAGCGATTCTAAGACGCACCCCGTTTTTTTTAAGATGTTTCATGAGGAAAAATCTTGTCTTGTGAAATACAGTAAAAGCGGATTCAATTATGTGTTTAATTATGCCTGTATTAGTAACACCAAATATCGAAATGGCTGCTTAGATTGGTTAGCATACAATGCAGTCAAAGGACGTGATGCAATAATCAAAGAAAACTTAAGTCTGAGTCAGGAAAGGTTGTTAAACTTATTTTCTTCTTCTTTGATAACTTGCAAACTTAGTACGAAAACATTAATTGACATGCAGTATTTGAAAACAAAATTAAATCAATAGTTGTTAAATGGAGGTCACTTGTCCTTGGCAGTCTGTTTTAAAGCACAGAGCTGTCTGATCCACATTGTACCAGTTCAAATGTTAGAATTGAATTAAATTAAAGTAGATCGAATGTTTTGATAAAATGAGCAAAGATCAAATAATCAATTACTAGTCTGAATCGATCAGAGCATCAAGCTTACTATGTCGACTATCCTGACATGTTTTCGCAGTTTCCCACAGTCGTGTTCAGGAAAATGAAGGGACATTTCCTCTAAATCTCAAATTAAGAATCTTGTTTTAAGGTACTTTCATTAACAGTTTACAAAAGTTATTTTCATTTTAAACGCCAAAACAGGCATTTCAGAAAAAAGAAACGAGGGAATTCTATGGGCAACTTCCACATGACTACAACCTTCAGAAACATTTCAACGTATTTTAATTTGAAGAACTACACCTCATAAAAGATTTGATGTTTCTTGAAACAGCTTTCAAAGCAACGTTATCACTGCAGTTACAAACCACTTTCAAAAATAGCTTTGTTTCCACCACCATGCAGTTCGCAAACCAACTAAATTTCAACGAGAAGAGTTTTAAAAGATGGTAGCGCATTTCCAAAGAAGCAACTTTCGTATAGTTACAACTCGTAGTTGCAGTCAATGCGGAATTCATGCGGCCATTTGCAAGAGTAACCAACCGTGTGTGTTTACACTGTATACGTTTCGGCCAGGTAATTTGTGAATACGGCCACTGGGAAAAACAGTCGCAGTTGGCTCATGCTGCACGATGCTAATACAGAAATTCCCTTAAGTGCGCCCATCTGGTGTAATTTTGCCAGAGCACGCAACTTCAATTGTGCACAGTTCATAAAATTCCAAACAATTTTCGCATAAAACGATAATAATATACGCTAGAGCAGAACGCGTCTAGGATTATAGCGCCATGGCCATTTTGACAAAATTGCGGTACAACTGGGTCAATTTCAGCAAGCGTCCAATTTCTCGGACATAACCTACCACAAAACCTGCACTCGTACGCAGAATTTCGGCAAAGCGAACATCTGAGCCCCGACTATTTAAGGGCCACTTAAAATAATGTTAACGCAGGCGCCTCCAAAGTAATCTTATGGCTAAGTAGCTCTAAATGGTTGGTTCTACCGGTCGTTATTCGCGTCCTAAGTATGGCACAAGTACCGCTTGTTTTTCAAGTTACTCTGGATAACTACACCGTACAATAAAAACCACGTATCAACGGGAAAAAAGCCCGCATTTACGAGAGTTTTTTTTAATTATTAAGTGCAACTTTTACAAAGTGTGAAGTTTTTATTCAATTTAGCTCGATGTAATAGGGGTACTCGAACAGATCCCACAATTTCACACGTTTGCAGTTTAATTATTCAATTGGGGCCATTCTACATGTGCTGACTCAAGTTTTTAAAATGACGCCTTCTAATTGGCTGGCCCTGGTGAAAAAAACAATACAGATTTCTATTGGTTTCTGTTGTTATTTGAACATTGTTTTCTATTGGTTTCTATTGTTATTTGGAACATTGTTTTCTATTGGTTTCTATTGTTATTTAAAACATTGTTTTCTATTGGTTTCTATTGTTATTTGGAACATTGTTTACTATTGTTTTTTGGAACATTGTTTTCTATTGTTATTTGGAACATTGGTTTCTATTGTTATTTGGAACATTGGTTTCTATTGTTATTTGGAACACTGTTTTCTATTGGTTTCTATTGTTATTTGGAACATTGTTTTCTATTGTTATTTGGAACATTGTTTTCTATTGGTTTCTATTGTTATTTGGAACATTGTTTTCTATTGGTTTCTATTGTTATTTGGAACATTGTTTTCAATTGGTTTCTATTGTTATTTGGAACATTGGTTTCAATTGTTTTCTATGGTTTTCTATTGTTCAGTCAATACAGCTAAATCATAGGAGTCAATAGAAGTCAATACAGGAACCATAGAAAACAATTAAAATCAATAAAGTGTCCAAATAACAATAGAAACCAATAGAAATCTCTAATGGTTTCTACTGTTTTTTTCACCAGGGGTACCTACTGCAATGGGGCTTTTAGAAGTGCTGGAGAAAAAAGGAGGTTTTAACTGCAAGTAAATTTTGTAGTCCATCTTGGCAGGCCTAGCTGTGCAATCTGCATTTGTGCCAATTTCACAAACGACACTTAACTAGTGGACCTTTGCTGAGCTGCTTGAATTTAATGCGCATGTCCACCATATGTGTGCCACAGTCAGATAGCCCGACTGCCCAAGTGAAAAGTTCGTTTGAGTACCCCTATTGATGACTTCAAACTGCTAGTAACAGACTGGTGGCAGGGACAAACTGCCAGGCCTGAAATTTTCATATCAAATATATAGATGAATAGCCATATTATCTACATCCACAAAAATAGCTATAATCCTCTTTTAAATCCTACATTTTTGACAATGAGTGTCAAGTTTGTGCTACTTTAGAAGGAACCGCAAACCGGTGTTCCTGCATCTAGGAATGATGTATTTTCTATGCTTTTTTGATCAAAATAAACTAGGCTATACAGAACGGTTCCACAATCGGAGCAAGTCGAACAGATATAAACCGTGGGCAGTTGTACGTGTGGAAAGGGCAATGTGAATTGGATTCCATTGAATTCAATTCAGTGCCCATGCTGTTAGCATGTATAAATGCCGTATACGGCCGAATTGTAAATACCATACATCCAAATTTATTTTACAGACTGTTATTGTCATCTCAATGGATACCAACATGCTCGTTAAATTGCATTTCTAGTAGCTTAAGGCTCTCCTTTAGAAGTGGATCTCCAGTGTCGATTTGCATACAATAAAAGTACCAATGGTATGTATTCCTCGTCCATCTCATCCTGTCACATTTTGAAAAGTTTAAGATCATCGACATGGATGAAGTAGGGTACGGTTTTTCAAACGGTGTCTCGCAAGAGGTTGACAAATTTACCAACGATGTTATAATTGTAAATACACTTAAGTGCAAAAAAATCGACTCACCTGCATGAATCAAGGAAAAAATGTTTTTCTCAGCAACCAAATGTTGATTTAAAATTGGAAAAATGAATTTGTAGACAATTATTCCTGTTTATAATTCGCCTAATTTTCATAAAATTCCTGATGCATCCTTAAGGCGAAAAATGTTGAGCTTAAAACAACTCAAATTTGCGTTTTTTATGCCAATATGCATCGTTGTACCCCTGTGGCTGTAAGTGTTTCTGCATGCAATTTGATTATCAGAGATGATTGAACACATATCCATACATAGTGCTAATTAATGGTTTCTCGATAAAATGACTACTCCACCGGAAGTAGTCGCGGGCTATTCTCCAGAGAAATTCAGCAAAAATCTTTTTTACACTAGACAAATTATAAACAGAAATAAATTGTCTACAAAACCAATTTTTCCTATTTTAAATCAGACATTTGGTTGTTGAGAAAAACACATTTTTACTTGATTCATGCAGGTGAGTCGATTTTTTTGCACTTAAGTGTAGTAAACATTAGAATTGATGATCGTGCAAATTTATTCAAAACTTTATCAAATCTATCATTGTACAAACGTGGGGCACTTGTTCAGTGTGCAGCGACAATTCTAGAGCTTTTCTGTGAGTTCAAACAAGTTGAAAAACATTGCAGCAGGGCCATTGTGTGGAATATTGCATCCACAAATTAGAGAACAGCAATGGTCTACCGTCCACCTATAATTCCCATGCAGTTCTAAGTTCTACGTTCCAAAGTATTGTAAATACTGTCAAGTGTTCTATTGACACTACGGGACCCAGCCAATCTTACAGACGGCTCTTACAGTACCGACATCACCAGTAAAAACAACTGGCTCTAACTGACGATGGCATTATAATCTATCGATTTTATCCCAAAGCTTATCTAGAGAGAAAGTTAGAGAAATGACCGAAAAGATTAAAACTAATGTCAACTTCTAGAAACCTGTGTTGGGGGGAAATTCTGATGACGAAGAAAAAGCTTAAGACTAAGCATAGATTGATAAGGGACATCGTATAGACTGCTCTTACTGCATAGTAGTTGTCCTCTCAAGATGTAGACAAAATGATTTTGGGGTACTAATGGGTTATTAGGTTGCTCAAAATCCGTTTCGTACACTTTGGAACAGGAGCAGCTTATAATCTTCAGCAGAGGAGCTAAACTTCGACACCCCCTATTATCCATTTAAGGAGGACCTGCCCTAAAACGGCACGCAGAGGCCTTTTGGAAAGCCAGTTCCGTGTCAGTAGCTTTAATCCATCAACGGAATCGTACGTAGATTAATAAGACCAAGTGCACGCTCGAGTTCCCAGGAAATTGCGAGGAAATTTTGTTTGGCAGTTTCTGTCTGAACGGGTGCTGAAAATGGCGAATACTAGCGAAAATGCTAATTCGGGAGAAGCCCCCCGACGGTGAATAATTTCTAACAAACAAGGGCTGCCAGCCAGCGGGCACCACCGACGCTAATTATGCTCATTACTAAGCTGTTTACCCCGGCATCATTTGTGGCTTGGGCTCTGAAGCAGATTACGAATTTCCGAAGGCATCGGTGTCGTGATGCACGCGCTGCCAACACGATCAACATTAACATATAAATGAAGGATTTAAATATGGAATATTTACTATTTCCTGCCGGAGATCTATCCATTATAAGCATGCCAGTAACATATATTCCCGCTGGCAATCAGTGGAAATTATTTCGATGCCTCGCTATGATTCCATCAGTACATCATCCGAAATTGTCCGACCAATGGTTATACAGTCGATGCTGAATTGTTTGAAAGTGCTTCAGAAACTGCACGAGTTGCTTTGTGTAGCAACGCTGAGGCTTAGGGGTATATATAGACAGATTTTACTCTTTTCAAACGGAGGACCTTAAATTATACCAATAAGCCCTAGTGAGCTATTTTGCAATTAACAGAAATCATCCATGTATGAGGCAAGAGATGTTGTTGGAACACTGCAGTGCTTCTACAATTGGTATAGACAGTAGTGGACCACATAATGCCCACATTAAAACTGTTTGGACACAAATGTACATTTTGTAGTAATTACAGTATAAATTCATGTATATTTTGTAGTAATTACAGTATAAATTCATATTGTACAAATTACTAGCAGTACACAATTTTGAATGCTGAATTGACATTGTATTTCTTAAAACGACTTCTGCGGAAATATAAGATAAGTCAATAAATGACATTACGCCCCATATATGACAAAAAGGAGATATGTCAGAAGATGACAAAGTATATGACAACAAAAAAAAACTACGATCATATACATGTATGACAACATAACAACAAAATTAAGTTGTTTTTTTAATTTTAAAGTTAAATGGTGGACATGTTCCAGAACTTTCACCTGGCCCATGTCGAGCTACTGGGAGTATACTGGGAGGATCGATAGCCCATTAACCTTCAAATAAATTAGATATCAATATTATAACAATTTTATGTTAACAATTACTTTTATTGTAACTGAGAACTCACAATTATTTTTGATTACTCCAAATAATTTTATATTGAGCAAACCTTTTATTTCTCATTGAGCACAGATGTGGCAACATCAGTTCGCGAATCGCCTGAGTTAACTAACGCTTTCCCTGACTGACGTCATCTACAAGAATTTTATTGAAAACTCTTCAGTACGTGAACAGCCAAGTGTTGGGTCCGACTTACAAAATCTGCAAATGCAGTCGAATCACATTTTGCAGAAAGTTCATTAACTCTTATTATCGCTTCCCTCTGGGGGAATACTTACTCAAACACACTTCCTTGTGCGGCTAATTTTGAGCTTGTCTAATTGCCAAGTCTTGAATTGCTCGATTGAAATCCTCTAATTAGTTTGAAAAAAAAAATGAGAAAAAAAAAAGAGGCAAACAAAAACGATAAACGATGAACGGTGGCTTGTAACTATCTCCAAACAAAAGCACATGGAACTAAAATAATGACACTTTTATAAAAAATAAATAAAACCATTTATATACTGGTAAAGGGAAATAATGGCTAGGGAATCGTGGAAAGCCCCTGAACAAGCAGTGTTTGCCTCCCAAAGTCCCAAAGAACGATATATTGACTAAAATCAATAAAAATCGATTAATAATAATGAGATAACGTTAGCCAAGAAACTTAAATTGCAGCCAATGGAAATTATATTCTACGAATTTACAAACCGTCATATTTTAATTTAAAATAGCTTTACAATAACAAAGAGAGATAGCTGCTTTTGAATACAACATAATCCCATTAGCCAGTTTAATCTGATTCTCACAAATTAACATTCATGTATCATGATAATCAATTAGCGAAGCTATAACCATTGTATTGGTCATTAAGTCGGTTGATTTGCTAGATTAATGGGTTCAATGCCTGAAAGGCAAAATGGCGCCAGAAAACTGTTAGTGCACAATGTTTTGATGTGTAGGATTAACTTGAACAGGCAAATATAATTAGCCTTATTCCGATTCTGCACTACACCCACCAGCACCTTGCGGCATTTGAGATAATAGGAAAACATTACTTTTACAAGATGACCAAAAACAATGTTGAATTAAGGCCCTCTAGTGGTGGGCTTAATTTGGATAAATGTACCACAATGATGGGGATGCTGGAGCTTTAATTGAGCTAAAATCCTTCATCCATGACAGATACAAACATTAATTTAGGAAAGTTTTACAATCCTTATAATGCTTAGTTCACATTAGAACAAACACGAAACGTAAACAAGAATTTCTGCAAACCAATTTGCCGAAACGTAGTTTCGTGAACAAATATTTCTATAAACAGGTTTGTCCTTGTAGTTGTCCACATCAAAAACGCATTTTTTTATTTATTTTTATTAAGTATTTATCCCCCGATAAGGGGAAACGCCGCTAGAAACGCCGATAGAATACAATGTCCAAAAACTGGCGAATCTCTAGAAAGCACGTGGGGCAATTTGGGACAATGTTCTATATCATGGTATACAGGTCTTGGTAGGAGCGCCTTGATCAGCAAATATGTTTTTCTTTGATCTTCACAGCCTCGAGCAAACTCCTAATGTTTGCTGAAAACATACGGGGTTTTTTTGGCAAAAAAAAAGTTGAAACTTGCGAGCAACTTTTTATAGCAAACATGTTTACGAAACCCTGTTTCTGTTTCGTGTTTGCTCTAATGAGTACTATGCATCAGGAGTTCAACAAACTACAGTAGTTCATCTGTTAGTGTCCAAATTCCAATTCGGGGCATCTACCTTGCACAGAGAGTGTAGAGTTCATGTCAGACCACCGCGCCGATTCCAGAAATTTTCAATTTTTAAAATAAATTATCGACGTTCTCCTTTAAAAATCGACCTGGATAGTCCATCGACTATGCAACGCCTTCCACCCAATGACTGATGAAAACGCCAAGCATGGTCCTACGGTAAATTCAATGTATTGTTTCGAAGACAATACCTAAACAAACAGGAGTTTAGAAATTCGTTCCCATTGTTTACGTTTTTCAAACAATAACTTTTCATCCGGCAAAACACCGAATAAAATAACGGATCAATAAGTCCCTGGCGAACGGGATCTTGCTCGTTGATGATGCTCGGAATAGTGAGTGCTCGACATTCAGCAGCAACTGGACCAATATTTTATGAAAAATGAAAAGACTCTCGCATTTATTGACACAATCCTCACTTTACGTGCTCTTCTACGAAACCTTGAGGCGATTCTTGCTTGTGCAATATCCACACAAGAGCTACATAGAAGCTCAACTTAGTCGAAATGACCGCCAAAACCCATTGAGCTCGACTCACTTTGGTCTCCTCCAGAAACCGCTTTCAACGTTTGCAGACCATTTGTTCGAAAATTCCTTCAGTAAGCTCCCTTGGATTCCAAGGTATATATATATATATATAAGCTCTACAAGAAACCCTCGATACATGCAGTTTTCTTCTACGCAGTGCAATTCATGGGAAATGTTGCACCTGCAGATGTAGAGGGGAAAACAATCGGATTATGCGATGCATTTGCCGAACAGAAAAACAAATTCAAAACAAAATACCCGTAATATCCAGAAGGTCCCCCTTAACACTCCCTACAAATGCAGCAAAATCTACATCGCGTAATCTGCAATTAGCGACGCTCCACGCTCAGGTGTAATGCGAAATTCAAAACAAAGAGACCAATTTGAATTCTCGTATAAACATAACGTGTCGTTGAACAGCAGCTCATAAATGAAATTTAGTAAGAATGTTGAAGGTGTTCCGAGTTGTTCATCTATCATGAATTCTAAAGACGATGTTTATGCTTGTCTCGTAATAACCAAAGTTTGTTGGTTACGAATCGTATTAACTTTGTTCTAAACTTTTTCAAAACAATAAGGATAAACGTGAATCACTATACAGTGTTATTGTGAAGCAGTTCTTTGATTTTGAACTTTATGCAAAACTTTTTTTAAAAATGGGATAGTGTAGAAATTGTATAAAGATTTATTGCAATTTTTAAAAATGCAACGATATTCTTTCTTATTATGGTTATGTTCAATAAAGGGGGAATATAACCCTATACCTTTCAATGGGTAAATTTGTAAAGACACTCGATCACAGTCAAACAAAAAAAGATCAAATAAAAATAAAAATTGTTCAAAATAACTTAATAAATCAGCAAGGGGATTCGCTTGTCATTTTTCATTTAAAAATAGTAGATTTTTATACATTAAATTATTTGAATTTTTGCACTCACAACTTGCTTATCTCATGCTGCCACCTTCTGGCAGCGTGTGCAAAATAACGGACATGTTTCCAACTTGTATATTAATTTTTAAAAAATCTACCATTTTAAAGTGAAAAACGACAAGCGGATGCCCTTGCTGATCCATAAAGCTACCAAAAACAATTCTCACCCCCACCTAAACCTTCCTCATTCAACTGTGAGTATCTTCGCAAACCCGACCAATTGAAAAGCATAGGGTTGTGATCCCTCCTAAATAAATTCCTTATAATATTTTTCTTTAGTGGAAAGATTCACATCGAAACCCATCAGGAAAGTTTAAATTGGTTTATGTAAGTGTCTAGGGGGAGATCATTTTTAATAATCTTTAGAAACAGATATTTTTGGAAAACGAAATATTCATTTTCCATGAATTAGCCTCAAAACTTTCAAGGTTCAGAGGTTTATCTTTGAAACAGCATTCAACAAGTAACAATAAAACAAAATGTTTATTTCAAACACTACCCATATTTATTTATTTATTTATTTATTTTCTATCATTATTTACTATATATGCATCAGCCCTACATAATTACCAAATTTGCAGGCGTGCAGCAATCGGGAAAACATTATCAGTGATAGCCATGCAAGAATGTTTAAAAAAACACATTTTTTAAAAGCTGGAACTGCATCCTACATATGGCAGATGCTTTAAAATGTATCTTATCGTTCTCAGATACATTTCACCAGAGCATGTTCCTCATCGTCTAAGGTATACTTTTCTGTGCCGTAAGCTGCGCGAAATAGGTAAAAAGATTCAAGACGAAATCTTCCTATTTTAAATGACAAGCAACTAATCGTGATTGGCAGGGCTGTATCACACGCAAGGAATATTCCCTCGCCTATTTCCTTTTAAAATCAGGCTCACCCAACAACGAAAGCGGGATTGAGCCAGTGCACACATTGACAGTTCCCATTAAATGTTATCAAACATTAGACATCCGTAATGTAGGATGACACACGTGTTCAAGTAGGCGCTTGATAAACGCACAAAGATATTTCGTGCGAATATATCGACATAGACAGTAACCCGAGAAAATAAACTCAATTTCAATAAGATGTCAAAAGATATGCGATAAGAAACAAGTTTCTGGGCGATGATGTTTTCATGAGAAAAAATTATCTTAAAAAATAATTGTAGTGAGCACAAGTTACGATAACGTATGGAACAACCAAATGCATAACAACCAAGTTGCATATTGTGAGACCAGGGATGCAGTGGAAGTCTTTGTATAAGTTTAAGCTGAGTTGAAAACGCGATCACCAAAACCTATG
>JAQGBW010005031.1:0-12699 GCA_034698625.1 Julus scanicus
AGAAACTTTAAATAACCATTCCTATAACTTCTGTACATGTTGTCATTGGCAATGTTTGACCAAATCCACACCTTTCTTATGCCAATTAATGTGTTTCTACAGGGAATCACATGTCCTGTCGTCCCTACTTTCTTGAGATAGAACATGTTTCCCTTGTTTGCTCTATAGATTTCTGTGCATAAGGATTTTTAAAATGCATAAAGACATTTAAAATAACCATTTCAATAACTTCTGTACATGTTGTCATTGGCAATATTTGACTAAATCCAGACCTTTTTTATGCTAATTAACGTGTTCCAACAAGACATCACATGTCCTGTCGTTCCTACTTTCTTGAGATAAAACATGTTTCCCTTGTTTGCTCTAGGTTTCTGTGCATAAGGATTTTTAAAATCCATAAAGAAACTTTAATTAACCATTTCAATAACTTCTGTACATGTTGTCATTGTCAATGTTTGACTAAATCCAAACCTTTCCTATGCCAATTAACGTGTTCCAACAGGGCATCACATGTCCTGTCGTGCCTATTTTCTTGAGATAAACATTTGTTTACATAATCTAACCGTTATATAAGATAACCATTTCAATGACCTCCTTACATGGCAATGTTTGACTAAATCCTGTCTTTTCCTAACAACATGTTCCAACGCTATCCCACCAGCTTATTGAACGGTTTGAACCTATATCAGTTATTGCAATTACATTACTATTGTACGACCCCATGCATACTGGTGTAAAATCATGACGGTCGCGCTGTCATGCGTAAAACTATGTAGATCGAAAGATGATGGGATGTTGCTGGAAAAATGTAGTGTCGATTGCATGGTGTTAAAACACACGTGTCCACTTGGTTGCTCGCTGTTACACATGTCGTGATCAGATCTTGTAATCGCCGATGTTATCCTCAGATGATGTTCCATGCACTAGGGGTGGAAAATGTTCATCTGGAAAACCCCAGTGAGCATCTCTCCTATCTCTGTTTGCTTTTCGTATCATTTGGAGAAGGGGGGGGGGGAGAATCCTCCCCCTTTTGCCACCCAATCATCCCTCTTACGGTTTGTGTCATTCACCAAACGACAACGGATCACTTGGCATCTTCACAAAACCATGGAGTGACAGCAGGCAATTGTGCCTCAGTGTCTAGGGGGAGGAAGATCCGATGCATTCGGAGAAAAAAAAGCATTTTTGATAAGCTTATAATGCCCCCTAATTCAAATCGGATAAAGGCTTCGATCTATTCAATATTTCTGACCTGAAATGGCGAGGAGTCCTCTTCACTTTCAAATTTCAGGAAAATGAGATTGTGCTGTTGTCTGACGTCCAGTCATGTTTCTGTACTGTTGGGAAGCTACAGGGGTTCCACAAAATTCGTTTGAAACTTAAGACACTACTGAATTGTTTCACCCTGTAAAAATCAGGCTGGGATAAAATATCTATGGTATTTGATAGACTTATTATGGCTAGATCATAAATTGAACACATCTGGCCTTATAAGAGCATGTGCTGCCATAAATGTCTATATGCCCGTGAAGTGCTTTACTTGCTTATACAGGAATTTAGCAGCCTTTAAATTCAGGATGTGCTTGAATATTTACAACCACGGAAAAGTCAGGAATTATGCTTGAAATTTGTGATAGACACTGGTTTATGCTTCAATTTCCTGCCCACCCTGGTCAAAAAAGCAATAGAGATTTCTATTGTTATTTGGAACGTTGTTTTCTATCGGTATCAATAAAAAAATTCTATTGGTTTTATTGGTTTCAATTGTTTTCTATGGTTTTCTATTGTTTAGTCAATACAGCTTAACCATAGAAGTCAATAGAAGCCAATAGAAGTCAAACCATGAACCATTGAAAACAATTAAAATCAATAAAGTCTCCAAATAACAATAGAAACCAATAGAAACGTGCACTTTGGGAAAACGCCTTTATAAAAAATTCTTTTTTTTTTTTCAAATTCTCTAGAAAATATTTCAAATTTTTTGGAAAATTTGTGAGGTAGTTGGTCGTGGCAAAGGTCCTTGAAAATTTAAGGGATGAGCCTTGAATTCCATCAAAAATATAAAGAATATGTGGATATTTAAAGGACACCCTGTAAATATGGTTATACTGTATATGGACATAACTGGTTAAATATAGTCCATACATATAGCACATACAATTCTATACATTTCCATATAGTACAGCTTTTTCATTCGGAAGCATCTCCTTCATTTGAAGCATCAACGATTCAATCGCCTTCCCTAAGTAAACACTTAATTATGGTGCTTAGTACACGTGTAGTTTTGTAAATAATAAGAAATATATGCTTGACAGCGAAACTAAAATCGTAAGTACGCTCGAGTAATCACCTCGACTTCACCGCATGGCGTAATTTGCGTCAGTGATTAACAAAATGTATGGCTTTCTCACCGCGAGAAGCAGTTTTGCATCAAGTGGTGAAGTTGTGGTGAGAGAATACATTGAATAATTCTCTGAAATTTGGGCATTTCTCGTTGAATTTGAAATTAATTTATGTCGAAGCATCGTCTGAAAAGGGCCTTACGTTAATGATTCCTTGGAAAATGGCCTATCTAATGATAGGCAATGATAGGTACCTTCAAATCGATGGAATGTTATAGGAACACCATACTTTGCCCATAATATTCCAGTCACAAAACAAAAGACCTTTGATCATATTTATTTTATTGGACGGACCTTGTGCCAATGAATTTAAAAAACACGTGACTTAACTCTGCACAAGGTCCATTACTTTAATACTTGATCTTATGTCGGAATTACGCTTGTGAAGGAAGCACAAAAGGTGGAAAATACTTTTGTACAGGGTGGATCAAAAATTCAAAATGTCACTTTGGAACTTTGTTGAGTTATTTTTGATCAACCCTGTACATTGTTTCACCTCATCACCCTATCAGTTTTTTACTGTTTCTTTCATCGTGGGTCCTCACTGACCTGGAACAAAACGGACCTTGTGTCCATGAAAATAAAAACCACGTGATATGTTGTCCATGTCGTAACTCTGCACAAGGTCCATTACTTTAATACTTGATCTTATGTCGGAATTACGCTTTTAAAGGAAGCACAAAAGGTGGAAAACACTTTTGTACAGGGTGGATCAAAAATTCAAGATGTCAGTTTGGGACGTGGTTGGGTTATTTTGATCCACCCTGTACGTTGTTTCCCCTCGGTTTTTAACTGTGATTTCAACGTGGCTCCCCACTGACCTGGAACAGAGTTAATGGACAGCCCCACGCGGTGGAAACTTAATAAAGACAAGACCTATAAAAGTTATGTTTGTGCATAAATTTCGTTTATGGATTATGAAAACCGCGCACATTGCTAAACTTGAAATGTATCGAGGATCGAGGCAAGTTGTTTCTCCAGAAACCTCATGGCTAAACAGCACATTTAACCACCTCGTGATGATGGTTTGGTGGCGTCAGATCGATTTCCGCTCTATATATATACATCCATGGCACATTCCGGATTCAGAGCTAATTTCAGTTGCTATATATCTTTGGCGAAGGGGGTATAGTTTATATTAAAAATACAAACTGTTCCCTAATGATTCCAATTACAGCAAAATGTCGCCGAGGGACCTTCATCCCCTCAATCGTTTATAATTTGTCTTAAAATTCAATCTGTTGTGAGAGGAAGAGGATAGAGGAAGAGGAGGAAGGGGGTAGTTGCCACTATAAATAAAAATTGAATTTTCTTAGGAAGCATCCCTTTTCAATATCTTTTCGGACCCTCTGGATGTCGTTGATAGACGTGTATTTTCCCCACCCGTATCGTAAGGGAAACAGCCGCTCTCGTATTATCCGTGTGGTTGCTTTGAGGTCAACCCGGCTCAACTCGGCAGCCAGCAAGATATATTGTTCTGCAATGCCATGAAAATAGAAAGAAACGTGCCGAATAATTGAATTCCCAACATAAAATGATCCGTGTGATATTATAATGGCGTTTAAGAGACGAGAGGAAAAGAATGGCGAGAATTTCACTTATGTGACGCATCGGGACACCTATACATGGCTGATTGAAGCACTCGACCTGATGAGAAACCATTTTTCAAACTTGGAGGCTTCTATTCATAATAAAAATGCAAAATCGAGTGGCTTTTTCAAATGGAGGTTGGTCACACTGAAAGTTATGGTGTCGACAAACTTTAATACGAACTACAACACTTGATGCAAAGTGGCATTAGTAGCATTTCTTGTACAGTAAATTTATCGACAAACTGACATTTTAAGTAGGCAAGAAACGATAAGTTGTTGGCATCTTATTCGTTCAAAGTATCCACACTACTCTTCACTCTCCTCTCAAAACCAAAACCATCCAAAAACCTTGTCCGAAAACCAGGCATTCAAAGGGTTTTGTGATTTCAGCATTGATGTTGAAACAAGTTTCGCTTGATTGTATAACGTGTTTCATGTCATTGTGTTTGTTGTGAAGTTTTCTTCGACTCATAAAAGAAAGTTTTAGCATGTTTTTAAAAATTGAGTTGTAGAGAGTTCTTAAAAATTAAGTTGTATAATGTTTTGGGAATTAAATTATAGAATGTTCTTGGGAATTAAGTTGTAGAATGTTCTTAAAATTTAAGTTGTTGAATGTCCTTGAAAATTAAGCTGTATTACGTTCTTAAAAGTTAAGCTGTATAATTTTCTTAAAAATTGAAAGTTTTTTGAATTGCCATGAGTCGATCATCTTTGGGATTCTCGTGGCAAAACCATTCAAACATCGCATCTCCATCAAAGGGTTATAATGTCATCAATGTCACTTTAGCAATGTTAAGACAAGTCCTGCTTAATTTTTAGGCGTGTTCTATATCACTGTGTTTGTTATGAAAAGTTTTCTTCGACTCGAGGAAGTTTTAGAATGTTCTTAAAATTGTTTTTTGAATTGACAGACTAGATGTCATCACTATCTATTGGTTAAATTAAGCTTAGCGTAGTTTAAATCAGGGTGAATGCGATAGAATTTTTTAAAAAAAATATCATTATTAAGATTTGCAAAGAGTGTTTTTCAGATTTGCAAATCTGTGACATTGTGCACAAATCACAGAATGCAGCTTTTCAACAAACTTAACTTTTGAGGCAGTCTGTGAATATAATTAAATTTGTAAAGTAATACCAATTTACGCCTTTTGGGGCGTTACATTTATAATGAAACGAGGGTATTAATTTACTCATTTAATTAAGAGATCGGGAGTGTTAGGAATACGTGGCATTACTAAGTAAACCAGTAAACAAGATACTAAATTAACCGTATATTGAATTTCCACACGAGTTCAACGAACAGTTTAAAGATAACACATGAAATGTTCACCAAATCAGGTTACAGGTAAACGGAACATACCTCTCTTTTAAAAGCATTTGACAGCACTGTGACAATATCTGTAACTAATTCATGATGTCATATGTGCATGTTTTAAATACACCTTCGATGTGACTTTGTACTGTAACAAATCCTATACTCATGTATTTGCTAGAAAAGGTGATAATTCACTGAGTCATAAAAACGTAGAACCCAATAAAAAAATCACTTCTTGAATTATGCATCGATTTAAATGAAATTTGGCACTTAATAAAACAATAGAGTAGAAACAAAAATTAATTATAAAATGTGCTCAAAATGTTCTCCGGTGGCCTTTACACAAGCCCGGAGTCAAACGCGCCATTCTTTGATTGCCGAATCGATTCAATGGTCGAGTCAGCTGGTCGAGTTCAATCCAAGTTTTCTTAATTCGTAGTTTGGAGTCTTCAATGTTATTAATCTACGATTTGAATATCTTATCCTGGAGAACTCCCCAAATTTTGTAGTCTACATCAGTCAAGTCTGGACTGTTTGGTGGCCAGTGGTTGGGTTCGATGAACAGTGGCATTTCCGTTTGCAGCAGTTCAACTGTTTCTCAAACACGGTGAAAAGTCGCGTGTAGGGAAGTAGTTTTTTTATTCCTACACTATTTTCCTATGTAAGTGCCAAATTTCGTTTAAATCGATGCATTTTTCACGAAGTTGCGATTTTTTTATACTGGGTTCTACTTTTTTATGACTCACGGTGTACATACCATTACCATCATTGAACTAGTAAATAGTTTAGACAGCACTTGATTGGCAGGGACACGCTTACTTAAATTCCATAGCTACACCATTTAGTGTATGCATGATGATAAAAGACAACTCGAAATTACGTATATCTGGGTTAGTTCTAAAAATGTATTTTTGTATGTAGTTGGCAACAATATGCATACATGATAGTAATCTACCATTTCAGTAGTGTAGATTAGTATAGGAAGTAATGGCAATTTTTATTTAAAGCTTGGTACATTTTATACTTTTTTATTGGATTAAGTTTCGTTTTATATGTTATAGTTTTAGTTCTATGCAGACGTAAAAGCCAATTTTATACCCGTTTTACCTGCATGTTTGTTCCCTTGCTTTATGATTTTTTTCCCCCACTTAAATACATTCGGAATCCCGTTTTTATGATCCCGAAAACTTCTTATAAAATCTATTTTTCTCTTCATCATTGCCATCTTTGACTTTCTAATCCTACGCATGCATAGGCAGTTCTTAAGCATTCACCCTCAGTCGTTCTTTTTCACTTGTCAATTTTTCATGTCTGTGCCAAACACGTAGTAATTTTAAGACGTTTTTTTGCAAATGTAATTTAGGCGGCCGGTGGTTGTTACCCCCTGGCGGATTGCCGCCTCTTATCTTAAACATGTCACAAGCAGGCAATTCACGTATGACGGATTTTCATATTGAATCCCTTACCCCACAGGCACCGAAAACAATCGGCAGGGAAAGAGTTTTGATTCGTCTTCCCGCAATATGCATTGAATTTAATGTAATGCTCCCATCTTACACAATGTCAACATTAGTCTTGCAAAACGCTCTTTATTGCTGCCTTTAACTTTTTGCCGGGGATAAATGCCAAAGTACACCACCGCAGTTTTCATACATAACGGTGAATTAGAAGGATGCCAACATATCTGCAATTTTAAAGACAATTTTGAAGAAGAAGAAAAAAACACAATTGTTTTTATGAGCTGCGATTAACAAACCCTGACATTGTGACTAGGGATGGAAATTAGACCCTTTTAAAGTTACGTTTACACACTTCAGTTACGTCTCAGTTCTGTCAAGAAACAAGAATATCGTTCACTTTCCGGCTATATGCCTCATCATAAAATTCTGTTCTATGACACACTGTTCTGTTATTTTCTTTAAGTAGTTTTCCCACTGAATGAAGACGAAAAAGATGAGTGTAAATGGACCTTTCAAAGTTTGTTTAGGTTTATGTGATGACTATAGTGTGGAAAAACCATAAATGGACTATGTATGGAATATTTAAAATTTTTTTTTAGATATGGCTAGACCAGAAATTGAACACAGCATGTATTCATACAGTATGTGCCCATATAATGTCTTTTACTTTTCTTTCATATTTTGTCTTTATGTGCCCATATATGTTATATACTATGTCTTTTACATGGCCATATATGTCTTTTACATGACAATATATTTCTTTATGTGCCAATATATTTCTTTGTGCTTATACATGTCTTTTACATGGCCATGTATGTCCTTATTTGCCCATGTATGTCTTTTACATGACAATATATTTCTTTATGTGCCTATATATGTCTTTTACATAGCCATATGTCTTTATGTGCCCTTATATGTATTTTACATGACTATATATGTCCTTAATCTTCTTATGTGCCCATATATGTCTTTTACATGGCCATATAGGTCTTTAAGTGCCCATACATGTCTTTTACATGGCCATATGTATCCATGTATGTCTTTACATGACCATATGTGTCCATGCATGCGTGTCTTTAAATGGCCATACCAACATATGGCAAATACATCGCAGTATACTTTTAATACCTTAATTAAGGGATGATACATGCCATTTGCTGAAGACCACTGTATTCTATATGTAGACCATTGCAGATTTATGTAACCTATAGACAGTATATTTCCAATATGGCTTATCACTTGCTAACTAAGGTACATCGCCGTCTCATCATTACCTGAATATGGTCCACACATAGCCCAAATTCGTGTTTCCGTTGTTTTTTCTATGGCGTATTTTCGAGATGATCACTCGTTTCTTGGGAAATCTGGCGAAATCTCCCAGAAAATTAATTGTCTCCCACATATACGGCTCTGTCTTCTTTGAAATGTATTTACAGCAAGGAGAGAGAGAGAGAAAATTGGGAAGGCGTAATAACAACTGGCTGATAGATGTTCCGTTGTGGTTTATGTAGCAGAAATTTAGTGTCAAGTTGTAATCATAAAGAACATGAACGCCACTAACAACATTGGCCCGCGAGGAGACATTGTTTTACTATGTCATGGCGGCCTTGCGGGGGCAATAGAAACAAAGAGACTATGTGCTCGCTCTCTGCCATTTCTAGGTAATTTACTTTGTAATTTGAATAATCCATTAGGAGGGAATTTAGATGAATGTCTTAAACGGGTCTCCGGACCTTAAATAAACGTGGCTTTGCAACTGGCCACCAAGAGAAACATGCTCCTCACTGTAACATCCAACCTCTACTAATAAATTAGCACGGGGCATTACTCTGTGTGTCTACTCTTGTCAGGTTTTACTCTGATAAATAAATCAAAAATGAGAACAGAAACGCTGCACAAATTATTGCGAATTCTAAGAAGACTTTAGCTGTTTAAATTAATAAGCGAATTGAGAAGGGCAGCTGGATTAAGCATGTTCGGTCGTGCAGAAACGTTAACATCTTCCAAGAATCTCTGGAATGGAACGCTTAAGCCTGATTTATGCGGGGACAGAATAGTGTCCGACAGTTAACCAAACTACCCAGCAATAAAAGTCTACCAACAATGGCAGCCTACTGACCTGAACCAATGAAATTCAATGTCCCCAAATAAGTAACCAGAGTGTCCATGTGTTGACTATAATATAAAGGGATTTGAACTAGAAATTCATAGTTACTGGTCTAGTATTTCTCTTGAGGAAACTCCAGATATGAGAATTAATGTATCATTTCCACGTAAAAATTGGTGTAATTCCAAACAAAAACAAGATTTATTGACCAACGCATGCAGCAGTGATTTGATACAAATGGTTCTCGACTAATACGTAATAACAACTATTCTTAGTTTATTAACTTTACTCATTTCTTGTGTATCATCACATTCAATCATCACATACCCTTTTGTTTTCTGATTTGTCTCTTCTAACACCAAAACTTATTTAACTTCTCAATCTCTTCTGTCTGATTCTTTGTCTTCTTGATTTGATCTTCTAATATATTGTTTTGATTCTGGTTTTACAATTCTGAGAGTACTTAAAAATGCCTTTGCACCTTGATTATGTGTATTAATTAAAAAATGTAAATGAGTCACACTATCAGGTTTTCCAGTAGAACTGAAAGTCGAGAAAGTCGACAAATTTCCTTGAATTTTTATCACCTCGGATAAGTTTGGAATTTTGCTTGAAATTTATGTTAAACACCAGATTGTGCTGGAATTTCCTGTAAGCGTCGGGAAATTTCTGTTAAGCGGAAAAATCTTCGTTTTAATTAGTCTTGTAATGGGTGTTTGAAAATTTAAAGGATGAACCTTGAAATCCATGAAATAAGCTTGAATTTTTTTTTCAGTAAATATATTCTGTGTATGACCTTGTAAATGTACCTTGTTCTTATAACTCACTTTATTTTCTTTCAGGCAATTACGCAAGAACGAAAACGATATGGTTTTGTTTTGGAAAGGCAATGCTCACTTGCTAAACACTATTTGGCATTTTATAATAAGGTAAACTTCGTTTTTTATTGAATTATACGATGTGTACATTTCCAAATATTATAGCATGTGTGGCTCTCTCGTCATTGTTTTAAAGAACAACACCTAAAACATTACTACTATAGTTTCAACTATGTATATGTGTCTCAACTCTCAAGTATTATAGAAAGTAGTTTACTATGGATGCATGCATGTACAACGTCTTCACACAACTTCAGAGTTTCGGAACTTTGGGTATATGGAAGCGTTTCTTGTAACTAGGGAATTGAGGTAAAAATCCTAAATAATAGCACAAGGCCTGACTCGTTGGACGTAGACGAATGACGTCCATGCGATTAATTGCGTTATTGTTAGTTGCTATCTTGACCACTTATCGCGAGCAATTATTTTTTTGCGCCATGAATTTATCAGTGTGTGCAGATAAAGGCGCCAAATGTGGTGCGAGTCTGTAACAAATAATCCAGAAGTCATTATTTAGATTGCGTTTATTTATTTGCGGATTTTTTTACGTTCCGACGAGGACAAAACTAGACACAAAATGAACAAAAGATGCTACCAAAAAAATTGTTTTATGATCGTTAGATTCTAAATCCATTATCTTGATTCCTAAACAAGTTTATAGAAACCAAACTAATGTATCAACACAATTTTTCGAATTTATTAAGTGCAATCTATTTCGATATCTGTAGATGTACAATACTATTTAAAAAAAGTCTTCTTAACATTATACACGGTGAGTCATAAAACGTTGAACCCAATAAAAAAAATCACAACTTCGTGAAAAATGCTTCGATTTAAATGAAATTTGGCACTTATATATAGCAATAGTGGAGGAAGAAAAATAAATTATAAAATGTGCTCGAAATAATCTGCGGTGGCCTTTACACAAGCCCGGAATCTAACGCCCCATTCTTTGATTGACGAATCGATTGCCGGTCGAGTTGGATCCAAGATTTCTTAATTCGTAGTTTCAAATATTCGATAATGTTAATCTTCGATTTGTAAACCTTTCCTGGAGAGTTTCCCAAATTTTATAGTCCACTGGATTCAAGTTTGGACTGTTTGGTGGCCAGTGGTTGGGTTCGATGAACTGTGGCGTTTCCGGTTGCAGCGCAGTTCAACTGTTTGTCGAGCACTGTGAGCGGTGTTGTTGGAAAGTGAAAAATCCGAGATTTGTCGCATGTCCGGAAGAGGTTTTTTGTTCCTACACCATTGTTTTATGCAAGTGCCAAATTTCATTTAAATCGAATCATTTTTCACGAAGTTGTGATTTTTTTATTGGGTTCTACGTTTTTATGACTCAGTGTATAAATAGAGAGGGTTTAACTGCTGTATAGGAAGCTCAAAATTCCCATTGAAAATCATTGACATGAGTGAAACACGCAGTTCAACCAAAACCCTTAATTTATTAGAATTTCTATCAAATTAATAATGCTTTCAAGTATACTTAAAATATTGCCCCCCATTCCCCCATCTATTGATCTCTAACAATTAATTGAACCAGGCATGCATGGAAGAATACATAATGTGATGCATTGCTTGGTAGTTTATTAAATTAAGCAAATTACTCTTCTGTTTTAAGGACGACATTTTAGGGGGGATTTTTTTGTCTTTGAAATACTATCTGGCTTTGAATTTCAACTCGTAGACCATTTATCAACTGAATTCTCAGATTTCTGAAAAGCTTGAAACTAATGTTACTTTTGATTCATGCAGCTATCATTGCAAGACTCGAATCAATATTATATGAAAAATTACTATCATTGACATTTTTCATGAAATCTTCCTTTTTCGCAGTTATAAGAAACTTTGAACATATTGAGCAAATATAGTTTTCCTCGGAATTGTGATGATATTGGTCTGGTTATTGATGAAATTTCAAAATAAAGGCCGTGGGGTACTTGTGTACAACTTCTCTAATGTTTTATTTTTTTCAAAATTTCAAATAAGATTAGATTTTTGTCCGTCTCAAGCAGCCCTTCCAAGTTCCATTTTCAAATCAAGTATTTGGTTTATGGATTTTGGATATCTTAAATCTAAGTTTAATGCTTTTTTTTGTACGACGTATATCCATGGCTAGCATTCCTATCATTTCGTTTTGGTTTTACCCTTTAACTATCTCCAGCCTCCGTAAACTATAAAATGCAACAAAATACACGGAGTTGTCTGTAAGTTTTAAATCTGATTCGTTCTTCTCCTCATTTTTACTGAAGGCCTTATACTGCGGTTTTTACTGCCGAATCGATTTTTCCCCAGTACAAAAGCAGATTCTCTAGTTTAATTTTTTTTATTACGACCATTTTACTGCCAAATGCACAAAGGCCTACTGTCACGGTTGTCTCAACACGAGGTTTGCGATGCCATTGCAACTGATTTCGCTACTTATTTAATGGGAAAAACCCTTTATGCGCTGCGAGACATTGCTTAGCTTTCCACAGAAGGTAAATTTTACGAATTTACACCTGGGTAATTACACGTAAGAAATTCGGGACTAAGGTGCCAAGGGTTTTAATCACCAGCAGAGAATCTGTATGAGAAATAAGGACAATAAATTCCTGTTAATTGGTACACATCGACACTATAGAACACCCAAGACCGATATAAAATTCCAAACTTAAGATTTTAGAAGCTACAAATCATTTATACTTTCCCTGCATGAAGTGCCTAACAATAATTGCACATTTATTGGTAAGATGTCAGGATGGAAAGATCTTGACATCGTTACTTTAATTCCTTGTCGTGTACATTCAACATTAGGTACAACACCTTCGAATAATCATAGTTTGGTATTCCTATGACATTTCCCTGATGAAGCTACTGTAACATTCAACCGCTTCCTGTTACTGCGACCCTGCGATCCCGCAAACAGCCCTCCACATACTCACCGATTGCGAGGCCCTTACTTC
>JAQGBW010005032.1:0-12697 GCA_034698625.1 Julus scanicus
CCTCGACCCGGGAGCGAACCCAGCATTTAGGATCGAGAGGCAAGCACGTAACCCACTCGACCATCGGCGTCGGCAAGGTTCACAATGCATCGACCGACGTCTTTTTCTGACCGTCACTCAGTCTGCGCATGCGTGCCAACCTACATGATGACGCGTTTATGACAAATTGCGCCGGGTCAAAAGACATCGAGAAAGTTTGAAATGATTCAAACTTTGGACGTCTTTGACGGTCAAGCAATTATAAATTTGCACCAAGCGCCACCTAGCGCCAGAAAATATTTTGGGGGCTATTGTGAACCAGATTGCGCCGGGCGTCAAAACGTGTGACGTTTTTCTTAAAAAAATTAAGCTCCGCCTCGACTGACGGACGACGCTGGTCGAGGCATTGTGAACCAGGCAAAACAGTCAAGACTTGAATCCAGTGGACTACATTTGGGGAGTTCTCCAGGAAAATTTTCACAAATCGACGATTAATAATATCGAAGACTCGAAACTACGAATTAAGAAAACTTGGATTGAACTCGACTAGCGTATAATAGATTCCTCAATCAAAGAATGGCGCGTTAGACTCCTGGCTTGTGTAAAAGCCGCCAGAGAACATGTTGAGCACATTTTATAATTAATTTTTTTTCCTATCCTATTGTTCTATACAAGTGCCAAATTTCATTTAAATCGAAGCCGTTTTCACGAAGATGTGATTTTTTTTATTGGGCTCTACTTTTTTATGACTCACAGAGTATATATCAAAACAAAATAATAAATATACGACACCAAAACATGTTGTTATATTGTTTAGCTTTAAGAGTCTATATACATAATTATTTTTTCACAAATCATGCACATAGTTTTAAGGACACTGCATGTTTAAACATGTCTAGTTTGCACGACATATGAATATTTTCAAACATATCACATAACGATTTTTTTAAAGTTGACTTAATTACTATATGCATAATAACTATAGTAGGTTCAACGCACCGTGCTATAATTGAACAATATTTCACACGTGATCGATACATTTCAGAAACATGAGTTTCTTTCTATGAAAACTGTATCCGTGTTTGAGTTAACACTCGTATGTGGGTGATTTCAAAGTGTGGTGAGAAAACTAAACATTTATAGTAGACATGCAGTGGCAAGGCATCATACATTGTAGAATCGTGATATGTGGAAAAGGGGGAAAAATGCATTAGATTTGCATTTAGCAAACAAAAATTATGGAAAATTCAGTACATATCCCAACCGAGAGTAAACATGTTGACGTTGAAAGATATGGAGAGAAAAACCAAAAAAAGAAAAGTTTTCAACCAGCAACGAATAAAAAAGCGTATGGTTTGCTCTTCATGTATATATATACGGCAAAAGCTATGGAAAAACAAATGGGCTTTTTGGATTTTGACAGTAATCTACATGAACCTGTCTGGATCGTGCACACACATAGTATAAACTAATATGAATATTTTCTTGGCAGCCTACAAGAGGTTTAGGCCTTCCTCGTTCAATCCTATTTCCTCGGTTAAGCTAACAGTTCGTTTTCAATCTTGTAAAAAAAATATATAATACTTTGCTTTCGTATTTGATGGACAGGGACATTCAAAAAGATGGTGACACGTTCACATTTTTTTTATAATAAACTACACAAGGAAACTATAATGGGATATATTTCAATAAAAAACTACTAGTCTGAGCTGACATCAACAAAACCACAGTTAGGTTTTTGGAGGATTTTACTGTCAGGATGACAAAATAACCAGACTGGTTGGATGAAAGATATTTCATCATATTGTATGCCGCATGACAGAATTTCAAACATGACTATCTTTATCATCCTCAACATAACTAAATTTACAATGAATGTGCTAATTTTAACATGAATCTTTTTATATGGTATGAAAGTAGTTTTTTAGAAAAAAAAATTTAAGTTGACGACTATGTTAAGTACAGGAATTTAAATAAAAAGAGAAATCGCTACCAAGGAAACATATGTCAGTAAGTCTGTATAGTCCGAGACTAAAGCCTGTTGCCCACCTGGTGAAAATCACTCACAACTCACAACTCACACCTCACAAAATTGCGTGCTAATTCCCACTTGACGCACCTCACAAAAGGAAAAAAGATCGGCGCTCCTGCTAGTGGCGTGAAGCTCGTGACCATATTTACCATTTTACCATATTTTCTATCTGGCCGCCATGTTGTGCGCTTCAAAAGTGGTGTTTGAATCCGGCATGGCGAGGCTCATTTCCGTGACGTCATGTGAGCTTGCCTCACTACCTATTGCACATGCGCGAACGTCCACTTCCTGATTTAGCAGATGATTTCATGCAAGTTGTGAGTGATTTTCGCCAGGTGGGCAACAGGCTTAAAGCATTATTCGCACACAACCTACTAACCAGAGAACACAGAACAGAGTTGTCTTCTGAACTCTGCTACAGGACAGCAAAGGCGCTATTGCTAAAATCGTTGCATTCTGCAGTTGTCTTGCGCGGTCTGCTACAGGACAACAACAGCACTTTTATGTCAAGCGTTTTTAAGCCTTCTATATTGAAAAAGCTTAACCAAGTTGAAGTTTTTCTCGGCCAAGAATATGGGAGGGACCAAGTTCAACCTAAAAATAAAGAGTTAAAGTGCGCATGCTCAGACCCTAACTTATATGGTAGCTGACGATATTCGGTTGTGGTGAATAGGGCTTAAGCCGTATTCACACACAACCTACTCCCCAGAGTACTGACTTTGTGACGCCAGCAACCAGGCAGCAGAGATTATGCTGAAAACAAGGGTACAGTCCACACAGAAGAAAGTTGTCTCGTGTAGTCTGCTGTAGGATAACTACGGCGCTTTTATGTCCAGTGCTGTCATCACTTTTATGTTGCTGACTGTATGATGCATGAATATGGGAGGGGCTTATGCCCTAACCTATATGCCAGCCGCTGTATCACTTAGCGGCGCTTCCCCAACTGGGGGATAAATGTTCAATAAAAATATTTAAAAAAAACTATATGCTAGCAGACGATATATCAACCGAATATAGTCTGCTACCAAATAAGTTAGGGTGTGAGCATGCGCACTTCAGCTCTTTTAATTCGAATACATAGGTCGAATGCCTAGTTGCTGACGTCACAAAGTCAGTTCTCTGTTCACTAGGTTATGTGTGAATATGGCATTAAGGCGCTCAAACAACCGGACTCTTGAGACAGTAGTCACAATATTTGATAACCCGTAGATGCAAATAAAGCCACTCGTTAATTTTTAATAAACAGAATATTATTTTCCACTATCATCGTAGCTGTTATAATAAAAATGAAATAAGTGCATTACGAATAGAAAAATTTGCAAAATTCTACGTGCATTTTGTACATATTTTTTTCAACTTATAATCTTTATTAAGCCGAACCATCCCCTTGTGTACATACTCAGCATGCATCGAATTTTTTTAAATATCAAATTGATATAGCTAATTAAATTTTAAATTTTAGGTTGAACGTGCCATTAAAAATTTAGGATAGAACCTAATAACGCACGGAGTAGCTGCCAAAATAATGAGAGAAAAAACTTAATGGACTTTAAGCAGATAGCGAAAACATGTTTGTGCTTCTATAGAAATCTACCATTATGAAAGGCCTACGAACGAAGCGCAGACAACAACAAAAAAGTGATGCTATGATGACGTCGTACATAAGGCCAATTAATTATTAATAAATTTGCCTGGAAGAATGACTGGCTGAGTGCAGATTTTAATTTATAGATGCGAGTCTACTTGCATTTAATAGTCGTTTACAGCCCACGCACATCCACGCAAGAAAAAAAAAACATGCAGCTTGAAGGCAGTTTAACAAAACGTTCAGTATAGAAGATTTCGCACAAAAAAAACATTTGAAAAAACGTATGATATTCAAGAATCGACAGAAGGTAGTTTCAAGAAAACTTTCTAAAATGTTGAATTTTTACATTCTACCCCTATGACACCTTATCGTACACATGAAGAAAGTTTGATTCTGCCACATATAAAGGTCGGTCGGTATGCATCAGAGGAAACATACACAAACACTTCTGGACACATAAATGTTTTTTGTGTATGTTTTTTGTGTCTTAATGTGTCGTTGGTGCGTACCGACCTTTAAACTGCTATTTGAAATAAACATGAATACATATATAGTATAAGGGGTCATTCAGTAAGGACGTCCCCGAAATTCCTTCAAAAATTGATTCCCTCCCCTAACTCCTGTCCACATGGTGTCCATTTTGGCCCAGTACCCCCTCCCCCCCCTCATGGACGTCCTTATTTATTTTTTGAAAAGTAGGGTGTCCAGAAAATTGTTTGGAACATACAAAGGCCCATCCTATAAATTTTCAAGCACACCTCGCTACCAATTCCACAATTTTCTGATTAACCGAAATTTCCCAACCTCGAAAGGGAAATTCCAGCATAAAATTGGTATTTAACTCAAATTTAGGCATAATTCCCCTTTCACCGACTCTTAACACTTAATTAAAATAAAAATACAAAAACTGAAAAATACCATCAATAGTAGACGTCTATAATGACTACCCCCCTTCTCCCTCGTCTTGTCCACATGGTGTCCACATACCAGCCGACTCCCCCAACCCCCTACACCCTCTTTAGGACGTCTTATTTGAATAGCCCCTAAGATTTATAACACACCAAGTTTTGTGTCTGAAAAAGTAAAATATCGCTATTCGTATTATAATCATGTATAAAGAATATTACAAAAAATATGTAAGATTTTATGAACGAAATAAGCACAACTTAGTTTTCTTTACTTTATGTCCTATTTTCCAACATGTGGAATAGCCTAAACGACAACGGCTATCAATCCTAACCATAGAATTACAAGAATTACATTGAGCATAGAGGGCGCCATCAATCAGCCTAACCTTAACGTCTTTTTAATATATATTTTGGCTCACATACTTACAGATTACAGATTCTTCAAATTCTTTGTCAGATAAGTATTTGAAATTGTTTTCGTAAATACTTTATAAAGAATGTTAAATCAAACAGTTTCTAGTTATAAACTGTACAAATTTAGTAACTTTACATATTTATAGCTTGACCTTTATCTTATCACCCAAGGCTAAATCTAATCGAGCATTTCCGCGAGTGGAGACAGACCAACTTCCTTATCAATTGGCTATAAAACGCCCACTAATAAAATAGTTTTTAAAAACAGAAACAAAAATTACAAATTTAAAGTTACAAAAACGAGTTACAGAAATTTAAATATTCAGATAATGTACAATTATCCACATATCCAGATTAGTTTTACCATTGCTTTCCTGAAAACGTTTTACATAAAAAACAGGACAATTCGGGTAATTTCAAAATCAAAAATGTGTGTGAAAAATGCTGTAATCTTGACTTGATTATGCACGCGTTTTTTTCATTTATAGCAACTAATCTTAAATCTGATATCTACTGAATTTACATTTTAAAAGTCAAAGGCAAAATACTGATTTTCTTTTTTAAAAAAGCTGTATCACAATCAATTTATTCGCGCATTTATTTGTTAATATCGACGATCTACCGAAAGATGTTAAAATCTCCACAAAAAAACATTATTGTTTAAAGATAAAAATGTAAACTATACGAAATCTCGTTAGAAACAAATGATGTGACACGTTTTGTGGCAAATATCTATCGTCTCAAAACTTTCATAAATTCATTACAAAATAAAATCTTGTATTTCAACAACCACAAAAATAAGCAGATCGCAGTTGAGACTCGTTGCTAATCTTATTGAAAAAGATCACAAGAACCCGCGAAAAAGGCAAAAGAATGCGATCTTTGGCGTCTGGAATTCACCTTGAAACATCAACAAGAACCTTAGACCCAACATATTTGAAAATCTTTCCCATAATCCCATGCTATTTGGTGTAAAACTAATTGGCTTACATAAGACAGATTCCTTATTGTTAATCTAGTTAAAAGGCAGTCTAGAAAAATACGAAAACGCCCTTTGGATCCAGGAAAAAAAGCTTCAAAAATATCCTTCAAAAATCCCTGTAGCCCAACATTTGAAAACCTCACATATCAAAACCACCGAATTTTTTTTGCTAAATCTTGCGAATTAATCATTGGAATCGTACGATATTTAAAAAATAAAAATCCACCAGCGAATAATGATCCTAAAATGCTAAGAAAAAGAGTGATATTTGAAAACCTGACCGAATTTTTTTGTGCTAAATTATAATCCACCAGCAAGTAATGATCCTAAAATGCCAAGAAAAGGAGCGACATTTGAAAACCTGACCGAATTTTTTGGTGCTAAATTTTGTAAATAGATCATTGGAATCGTATACGATATTTAAAAAATAAAAATCCACCAACGAATAATGATCCTAAAATGCCAAGAAAAGGAGCGATATTTGAAAACCTGACCAATTTTTTTTTGTGCTAAATCTTGTAAATTGATCATTGGAATCGTAAAATATTTAAAAAATAAAAATAATCCACCAGCAAGTAATGATCCTAAAATGCCAAGAAAAGGAGCGACATTTGAAAACCTGACCGAATTTTTTTGTGCTAAATTTTGTAAATAGATCATTGGAATCGTATACGATATTTAAAAAATAAAAATCCACCAACGAATAATGATCCTAAAATGCCAAGAAAAGGAGCGATATTTGAAAACCTGACCAATTTTTTTTTTTGCTAAATCTTGTAAATTGATCATTGGAATCGTAATATATTTAAAAAATAAAAATAATCCACCAGCAAGTAATGATCCTAAAATGCTAAGAAAATGAGCGACATTTGAAAACCTGACCGAATTTTTTTGCTAAATCTTGTGAATTGATCATTGGAATCTTAAAATATTTAAATATAAAAATAATCCACCAGCGAATAATGTTTCTAAAATGCCAAGAAAAGGAGCGACATTTGAAAACCTGACCGAATTTTTTTTGCTAAATCTTGTTAACTGATCATTGGAATCGTATACGATATTTAAAAAATAAAAATACACCATCGTAAAATGCCAAAAAAAGGAGCGACATTTGAAAACCTGACTAAATTTTTTTGCTAAATATTGTAAATTGATCATTGGAATGGTACGATATTTAAAAAATAAAAATACACCATCTTAAAATGCCAAGAAAAGCAGCGACATTTGAAAATCTGACCGAATTTTTTTGCTAAATTTTGTGAATTGATCATTGGAATCGTACGATATTTAAAAAATAAAAATAATCCACCTGCGAATAATGATCCTAAAATGCCAATAAAAGGAGGTAAAATCCGCGTCTTACCTTGTACAAGAAGAGCGAAGAGTAACACCCAGGGCACCATGATTTCGTATAAACTCCTGTGAAAACTATGACATGTACTCAAGCACATTCCTGGTAGTACACGTTGCATCCGAGCATAAAAAATGGCAAGTTTGGTCGCGTTATTCGTCGCAAAAAGGCCCTTGATTTTTCGCAGTATGAACCGTAAAGTAGAAGAAACGTGCTTCTCAAAACACAGTACCACCACGCACACAAGAACCGATATTTTGTAGCACCGTTCAGGGCTGCATCTACCCAACCGAATGGGAAACAGAAATGAGCTCAACTTCCGACTTGCCTATTTCTACACGCGGTCCTAGCGAACCAACGAGCAGGTTGCCATCGATTTTACCGACATCTGGTTGCACCGTTCCGCACTTTTATAACAAACTTTTTCATCGATTTTTGGGGCTATTGCGAGACAGTCGTATGGACTTGGGAGGTGGAAAAAAGGCGTATGCGAACTAACGAGAGAGCGTCATGTTCTCCTTTTCAATATTCATCGGCGTAAAAATTTTTTTAAAAAAAGGACCTAAAATGCACAAAAGACAGGTTACAAACCGCTGAAAATACACAAAAAATTCCCTTAGAAATAACAGAGAAATTGTGAAACGCACCAACATGGTAAAAAGAGCGACAAGGACCTCCTCCACTTTTGCACGCAGCGCCATCTGTGTTGCGTTCTGCGTAACTATCAAGTTCACGGGACTGGCATTACACGCAGTATCGCCTCTTTCTAGAAACGCACGATTGAAAAGTCTACTACAGGGTATCCAGTAAATTTGATGGCAAAAAATCAAGCATTTTTCAAGGATTTACAGACTCGACACTTAACATGTTGAAGATCCCCTCCCACAACTACCTACTAATTACCACGATATATATTTTCAATGAGTCTGAACATTTTTCTGGAGATTTTCAATATTTTCCTGCAATTTTAACATTTTTCTGGAAAGTTTTAACATTTTTCTGGAGAGGTTCAACATTTTTCTGGAATCTTAACATTTTTCTGGAGAGTTTCAACATTTTTTCGGAAAAGTTTAACATTTTTTCTGGAGAGTTTCAACATTTTTCTGGATAGTTTAAAAATTTTCTGGAGAATTTTTACATTTTTCTGGAGAGTTTCAACAAGTTATAGAGACTTTGAAAAACTACAAAATCTGCCAATAAAAAGTAAACAAAATTTATAAAAATCATAAAATGGTTATTTGTCAATGGAATTTATTGAAAATTTGTGCGAAAACTTTTCCGGAAAGTTTCAAAAATTGCCATTTTGAAAGACAAATTCGAAGGATTACGTCATTAAAAAAGAACGTGAACGAGGGCACTTCGAAAGTAAAGAGGCAAACGTTTTTGCATGTTTGTGAAAACATGTTTATACGTACACGTACGTCTTGGTGGAGACCCGGCTTTACTGTATACTGATATATCCATTGCCCATAAATTTAAATATTGTTTATGAAATTGTATGTGCAGTAAATTTGTTCAGATTAAAATTTATATCGTAATATGATAGAATGACACTATAGAATGAAACTAACCATGAAATAGAAAATAGTGATCATAATTATGTGAATTATGAAGAACGATTTCAAAGAGATAATAATTGCATTTCAAATTTATAAAAGATGTAACAACGAAATAAGTCGACATAACCTGAACTCTGTTCATGCTCAATTAGTGGCCCTGCAGTGTAGAAAGTGTCTTCCTAAAGGAATCGGATTTCTCTAAAAAAGCATCGATGAGACTAGGTTGCATACTAGAGTCATTAACCTGAATAAAATATTCATTATAAAGTCGAAAACAAAGAATAACAAATTAATTCTCAAGTCAGATTACAAAGCTAACAGTACAGCTAACGAATTTATACAGGGTGCTTCCTGCAAGATGTCATATATACAAGGTGGGGCCGAATGACCTCAATAGTATCAAAAAATCACTAGGGACCGCCCAAACTAGGTAGAAGGGTGGGACAGGTGTCGTTAGGTGGGGGAACAATGCCATTTTCAGTAGTCACCAGGCCGTGGTCGGGTGAGCATCGAGGCTTTGTTGTTGAGACATTTTTTTAAAAACTGAGAAAGTGTGGTAGCGACGCAGGCGGTTTGGTTTAGCTCGTCACAACAGAGTTTCTGACTTTAAAACCAATCAGAATTTTCACTTTTCTGGCACAGTCAACAAACAAAATTTGAACAACTGAAAACCCTTAGGAACTTCATCGAAGGCCACTTAATTCACAGCCCTAAAGGGACAGTTTGGTGCGCTGTGTCCTTTATGACATAATTTTTAAAACATAACAAGAAAAAAATAACGTAATATGTACTTTTAGAAAGTAAAAACTTTTTTTTATCTTCTACTGTTTTTTTTATAATTCATCCGCTAAATCATGGAGGTATTTTAGCCTCACCCTGTATAATAACAACAACACAATGCATCGTTTATCAGGGAATTACTGTATAGTGTCATATAATTTAACCATCATTAGAAGATTTAAATGGATCGTGACGGTAACTTGACATATAAATGATATAAAATTAATGGTAAAACATGTGCACGTTTAAATTGTAAACAGTATTTATATATTCGCTGCCAACACGTTTTGACTATGTAACTTTAGCTACCTTTAGTTGTTATAAATTGACATTTAAATTAGATAAAATTAATGTTAAAAATATTTGCAAAGTTTATAAACAGCATCAATATTTGCAGCAAACATAGATTACTTCAGATTCAGTAATGTGTGCCTTTTTTTACAAATAATTGTTTAAACAAATACTTATTAAATGCAAAATCATACTAATTTAGAAAACTGAATTGTCATTGAGAACATGATCATATAAAATATTTGCATATATGGTTTAGGAGAATTACAGTAAAATATGCAGTAAATTTAATTATAATTTAAAAATAATGAAAACATTTTTTTTTGTCCTGCACAAAAATGTCCTAAAACATTTCCACCTATCGTCTTATAGCGGCATTTTCTTTTACTAAAAAATAATCTCATATTATGAAAATTTATTGAGAGAAGCTCTAAAATAAACAAGCAATTAGGAAGTTTTATCTCCTAAGCACGCTGCCATTGTGTCCCAAACAATTGGCAAGCCTCGTTTTCCCATTTTCGAGCTCAAATTCTAGTGCTAATGTCACATTTCACAAGCTCGCTTGTGCTTAATTAATTTTCACTAATGACAACCAATGCAGCATATCCGAGCAGTTATTTGAAGTATTGATCGGAAGCATTGTCAGAAGATTGTAATGAAAATCTTCTACAAAAGCTTCAAGTTCACGCTTGAAACAAAGGAAAAATGCAGGAATCGGATCCTGAAGCCAAACATGTTAAAGAGTTAAAATTCCACTCGATTTACTCCATCAATAATACGCGACAAATGACAAACTACTTTATATGCATCACTAAATCAGGTACAAAAGTAAATCAGCTTTCAGAAATTTCATTAAATTCAAGCAAAAATTGGGAATACATGAAATATTTTAGTTATGTTTCTCGTTTTTTATCATTTTAGTTCACTAAAAAAAATACTATTTAGTTTGGTTTAACAGTCATTTGATAGATTAAATTATAATACTAAAATTGTTAACTAATTTATGGAAGAATTTCACACAAAATAGTTGTAAAATGTTTCAAGTCACTTGTTTCAAATTATATCTGCACGTATTTACGTAAGGCCGAATATATGGGGGAGGAAAATCTTATGGATAGACTCCACACTCCCTCCCTCTCCCCCTCTCCCCCTTGAAATCCAAGAAATTTTACAAATTTCAACCCGAATCGGCAAAATATAAAAGGGGAAGTTTTGTATTTCAACTGTGAAAACGCAATTTTTTACGTTCAAAGTGCAATTTTTCTGTTTTAGAAATGCAATTTTTATGCATTAAAAGTGCGATTTTTCTAAGATAAAAAACGCAATTTTTTTAAGGTAAAAACGCAATTTTCTGTGTTATAAGAGCAATTTTTCTGTTTCAGAAATGCCTTTTTTCTGTTTAAAAAAATGCCTTGTTTCTGTTTGAGAAATGCACTTTTTATGCATTAAAAGTGCGATTTTTTAATTTTTCTAAGATAAAAACGCAAATTTTCTGTTTTAGAAATACAATTTTTCTGCATTAAAAGTGCGATTTTTGTAAGATAAAAAACGCAATTTTTCCAAGCTAAAAACACAATTTTTCTGTTATAATAGCAATTTTTCTGTTTTGGAAATGCACTTTTTGCGAGAAATGCGATTTATTTAAGATAAAAAACGCAATTTTTCTAAGCTAAAAACGCAATTTTACTTAGATAAAAACGCCATTTTCTGTGTTATAAGTGCAAATTTTCTGTTTTAGAAATACAATTTTTCTGCATTAAAAGTGCAATTTTTCTGAGATAAAACACGCAATTTTTCCAAACTAAAAACACAATTTTTCTGCGTTAAAGGTGCAATGCATAATATACTGGCGATCCTAAATAGTATATGTCCAAAACAGTCCCTCCTTACATTTTCCACCTTATTTCCCCAAAATGTAAGGACACATACGGCCTTTTAATTAACGTGTCTTTAAAGTAGTCAATTAAAATGCACTTTCTATAAATCTAAGTTTCCTAAAAAAAAACACACAAACGATGTGTTCTCAGAACACCGAGGATTAAAACTCCTGAAAAACGGTGAAATGATCACTGACATATTTCACAAAATGGAGAAATTCCGCGCAATAACTTAATGGCACATTTGCGACATTCTACTCGGAATTTTACGACTTTTGTGGAAAAAGCAACAGCAAAACCCCCAGTCGTAAATTTGGCATGCAATGTGAATTGCGATTCCCTACGTGTTTAGGGGGAGAAGATACATTTGTTCACCCCATTGCCAGACCATGTGCGATATCATTGACATCCAAATTTCAGCCAAGAAGAGTAATAACTCCGACTGTTAATGGACATATATACGGCAAATGAATTGGGTATGTAGTGAAGAGCTCATTTTGGCCCGAGTAAGGCCCTGTGAGTACGAAAAAAAATGTCAGGCAATTCAGTGTTAATTGGCAGTTTCAGCAAGCCGTCCTATTACATGTTTGGAGTGAACGTGACATTGTCTTATATGAATTGCTCAGACTAGAACGGAGGACTCTTGACAATCTACATGTAAAGAGAGTCGAGTGAAAAAAAACAAGAGACAATATCACTGAGATATAGTCGGAGCATTAACTTGTATGATGAAGAAAAAGTAAATAAAACCAGCTTAGATACTGGCTGGCATTAATTATTCTGGAAAGACGAATTGCACCAAACAAGGACAGTGCAATCGGTAAATACAACAGGAAATAAAGCTATACATGTTCAATACATACAGGGTGGGCCAATAAAAAGTAAGCCAAATTTATAAAAATCATAAAATAGTTATTTGTTAATGGAATTTATTGA
>JAQGBW010005033.1:0-12697 GCA_034698625.1 Julus scanicus
CTTATTTATCAAGCTATTTTAAACAATTTTTATTTTTATTTAATCTATTTTTGTTTGGCTGTGAGTGTGTTTTAAAACTTCACCATTGAAAGTGATAGGTACTATACCCCCTTAAATATAGGGTCATTGAGTTGAATGTAATTGCCTTTGATGCAATTTTAAGTTTTTATGGGCAATCCCTGGGTGGGGTAAGCTGAGATCACTGATTTGGGGCAAGTTGAGTCATTACTTAATAAGCTTCGAATTTGCATTTTTGTAACTGTTGTTAATTTTCATAATTATTATATTGTAAATGTGTCTAACATAGCTAAATGAATGAAAATAAGTCGAAAATATTTCAGAAAAATTTAAATTGATTGATTTTAGCATTATAGATGAAAACCGCAGTAACTTTTTTAATGTATGTATAATAATTTTTTAATCAAATTTCAGTAGCACCTCCTTACGTTTTTCGGCAATGATAAATACAAGGTATTATAATCGTTTTGCATAATTTAATCTATCATGAAGTGTCTAACTTTACCCCATGCAGGAGTAGGGTAAAATAAGACATTCCACAAAATTTGTTAACGTTAAAATTTTCCAATAGATTTGATAGAATTGGCTTCACAAAATTTGTATACAGTCACTTAATTAAACCACATCCTTACAATTTTAGATCAAAAAGTGTCTCAATGCTCCCCAGTCTCCCTTACATAATAAAAAAATTATCCACGACCAGTAATTTGTGATTTGCTCTGCTTCCATATGATATTTTTTCTTAATATTATTAGACTTACTTTCTATTTATGGCATATAGTGGCATATATAGAACTTCAAATCAACAAATGCAAAGCAAACAAATATAAAACAAAATATATTCTGATTATGTAGGACCAGTTCAACTATGCGGATCCTGCACCTCCAACGTTCCTTCAAGTAATATGATTACATGCGTGTTACAGAATAGCAGATTTCGTTATGTTTGTTTGTTTGTTGATTTTTTAACGTTGACCAATTTCTGCAACTAAAGCTAAGCACCCACGAGAAGGGACGAGCCTTCATCACCCACATGGAAATATTGCCTATGAGGGGGGGCTTCCACACCCTCTCGAGGGGTCTTAACCTGCAACAATCTACACGGGACCTCGGTTTAAACTCTCATACGAAACAGCTTCTACTTAAAGAATTTCTCCATCTGTAAAAATTCCCACGACCTCGACCGGGGAGTGAACCCTGCATCTTAGGATAGAGATGCAAGCAAGTAAACCCACTGGAATGCCACTGGAAGCCACTCTTGAGAAATTCTTGGAGCTTATCGGGACTGACTTCCAAATGGATATTGGGAATGAAGAAGCGATTGAAAATTGTTCTGTCTACCGCCTCGCTAATTGCTAATGTTGGTGTGCAATCTGTAACATTGCAAGGCTTTAGTATCATGACATCATTACCGGCAGCATATCAGTCTCATGAGTCAATTGGCGTTTCTAAATCCCCAAGGCGATTTAGCTTACGTTTATTGGCACATCCCAAAAGTAACAAGAGAGAAACGGCTCTTTAGAAACTAGGCCATCATAAACGCCATAGATCAATATCGGTGACTATCCGACTGACACGACGTTGTCAAATACCTGAAACGACATTTTGGACATGCAGCATGCATTCAGAAAACTTGGCCTTGTCTAGTTGGAAAAGTTTCTACACTCCGCGAGTGGGACAGAAATGCTTCACTCCATAATGCCCCATTCACACTTGCCGCACTTTTGTGCGTTTCAGACGAAAACGCACAAAAAAAGTGATGCGCGCATGTGCAGAGGAAACCACGTGTTTTTCTACTTCCGTGCGTTTCCAGTCGACGTTGTCTGTATTTTTTCTTTGGCCTGCCAAACATACAACGCACTTTCCAAACGAAAAAAAATGGCGGCTCTCGCAAAATCTAGCGGGTAGAAACTACGAACACAAAAACGGCAAAATATCATTGACGAAACATAAAACAAAGGGTAAATAATTAAAAATCATAACACAATTTAATGTCATTGCATGCGATTTTATATTGGCAGAGCAAATGCCAAAATAATGGACCACTTTGTTGCGGTGTACGCATAGGTTTATGTGCACACATGCACTTATCATTAGTGCAATTTAATTCGCGGTGTAATTATTGAAACAATTAGTTAAATAAATATAATTTTATATTTAAAACTCGTATTTTATTACAATTTAATTTAAAAACGGGAAAATTTGGTAATTTTACAATGTTTACAGGCACGCACATTCTCTCTGTGTTCGGCAAGTGTGAATCGACACTGAATTGCGTGCGTTGTTCGCCAGATGGCGTTGTCGTCTGCAACGCACGCAAGTGCGGCAAGTGTGAATGGGGCATAAATTAAGACACATTGAAGTTCAGACGCGAAAACTTATCTATGGGGTTATTTAAACGTTTTAATCTTTCTTGTAATTCACATCTTGGTTCCCATTTATTAACGCCTAACGACCACTCTAAGAGTAGACATAGTCAAATTCTGTGACCGCGCTTCATGCCAAGACTGATATGCTTACTATTGGTCCTTCTTTTTTCATGCGATTAGACGATGGAATAGCCTTCCTGGCAAAAGTCCAGATTTTGTAAAAATTCAATCTAACAATGTCTTCCTTGCTACTGACGTAGTAAAATTCTCCTGAAATGATTGGGTACGATCCCCCTACCATTACCATAAGGCATTTATTTGCTGACTGTGGGGTACTGAGTTGAATTGAACGTTACGTCAGTGGTTTCAATTACTAAAATTCAGTGTTCATTTTAGAGCAAAAAATAAAAAAAAGGTTTTAAAAATCAGAGCATAAATAAAAAAGTTATCACGATCAAAACTTTTGTAAGGGATTGCACCCAACTTTTTTTCAAGAAATTTTGTTGTTTTTGTCTCATTTTAAAACTGTTTGATGATTTTAGTTCACACAATAAAACTTTTTCATTTTTCTAATTGGAACCACCACCATTACGTCAATAATAAAGTTTAAATTTCCATGATCTTCAAGGACCTAAAGCCAATGAACAAAAGCAAGTTAGCATGTGTAACAGTGACATCAAACCTGCATTCTCATTTCTCTAAATTTAATTTTAAAAATAAACACCCTGCATTGGAATTATGAATCACCCAGTATACTTTCATGAACACAAAACAATTCATGGTTATATATAATACATGAATTAACTCGTCAAATGCATTATCTTCATCTTCCATATTTTGCAATGTTGCATTTTATAATTCGAAATATACAATGCTAAAGGCTTATTGAATATTCAAGACATGAGAAGATAAAATCAAGTTTTCCACTGACAACGTCTGTTACATAATGATGAGACCAGACGAAGTGCAAAGTACTCTTCTTTTTTGTATTTCATTTAACCTTCTATAGCTCTGGTATAAATTATTCTAAATATGAAGACAGATTTGCAGATTATTTTAAATTATGCATATAGCCTTCATGATTACAAGTTCAACCTCATTGACAATGTTGTCTACTTGTCTCCACAAACATTCGCTGCTCTCATACAGCATACATTTTCAATAGGGCATATGCATCAATCTGAACCACATACTGTATAAAACACTATTGGAATCACTACTTCTCAACATTAATTAATGAACGCTCTAGTTGTACCAGGTTAGCAAAATCTTTATCACCCAAAATAACTTTTCGCCCAATTTAGATAGTGCCAAACATGATTAAACAACCAATTGGAATATTGTAAGGGCGCATTCGCGACATTTAATGATCGATCCATAAGTTATAAATGACATTTTTTGCTTCATTTATATAGTTTAGCAATATAGGTAAGTCGATAAGTGGTATATGAGGAGAAAAACATGTAACAGCAGCACTTAAAGTAATTTCACAAAAGTTCATGTTGCCGCAAAAATCAATAAAAACTAAGTTAACGTAAACAGGTCTTTAAGTGTGATAAGATAGACTTAGATGTCCAACATGGACGTTCAAATGATAAATTTCTGAAATATTCATTAGCCAGCGCAGTAAACTGTACCATCATGCACTGGTTCACGCAGTCCATTTGTGGTGATTATTGTAATGCAAAGGTTATCTCGAGACAGTAAAGCAGAATTAAGGGGCAATGGATTAGGGCATTCCGACAGTTGATAAATGACCGCTCTGCCATCGATTGATGGTGGAATGCAATCCAAGTGCTGGGCATGTGACAAGAGCTAGGTTTGCGCCTTAAGCTAATTTAAATTAACTTGCCTTAGCGGAAATAATTGTTTATAGTATCTTTGCTAGGCCTTCATGCAATCAATATCATTTTGGAGACTGTTTTCGGGAGGTGTACGTTCTTGATTCTTAGAAAAGAGCATTCTGTCGGACCGAAGATAAAATGTCTTGCTGGGAATTCCTAGTTTTAATATGGCTTCACAACATGCAGCTTGACTGAAAGACAAGTGATGTTACAACATAATGGAATCCCGGGTGAATATATGAGCAACAGAATGTTTATCTCGATGCCGTTGATGGCAACACTGAAAGGCCATTTGGCAATGAATATGTTTCTCCATGCGTTTAAAGGTTGGACTGTCAATAGCTGTTAGCATCACAGTAGATAGGTTGTGGAATGTAAAATGCGTGTGTAAATATTGGATAATGACACACCTCGCTGAAGCTGAAATGCAGAGATGTTGGAACAGGGAGGTGGGTGGATTACAGCCTTTTCTTCAGTATGAAATAAGGGCACCAAACTGCCTCAAATAATGGCATATAATGACCATCAACAGGGTACCCAGCTGCAGGAGTTGCATGGGGGCCAAAAAGTACACACTTGGCTGAAAATGTTTAAGTTCTCCATGTTTTTTTAATAGTATGTCGGTTACAGAAAAGTGACAACTTCTCTAGAAAAGTTATTCGATCTTTAGTACGGATAAAGGGAATCTATGGTGTCCAGGAGTGAGTTACCCTGGCGATTAAATAAATAGTTGCTGCAAACTTGCAATATAACATGGATTTCATTGAAGATATATGCTAGCGATAAAATAATCGCCAAAGCGCACCTACTCTTTCGCACCTATCACTTGTGCCATTTAAGGATTTGTAAATGGGTATTAAGCTACTCTACCCAAATAACTAAGAAAAATCACGTTAACACAGATGGTGTACTACAAAATCTGAAGTTAAGAAACTCTTATAAGTGGAGAAATCCAGCATTTTTTTAATCACCCACAGAATGGAGTTCGTTTTTATTTTGTAGTTTTAAAAATCACCAGCGCATACAAACCTGCATTGTTGCTGTTTTGTTCGCTAGCAACTATTGTTTGTTCGCTTATTTGGTCGAGTGTGATCTCTAGCGCAACCCTGCCTTCATTGTAATACATACTATGTAATATATATATATATATATATATTGTTATCTCTTCCATGATGCAACCAGCCTCATCCGTCGCGACCCAACCTTTATCTTGCTATTCTCTTCAGCCTATATGACCCAGCGGTATTCATTACATTGTGATAAACGACGAAAGGACCAAGTATGATTTTGGTTATATTTCCTCAGTTTAACAAAATAGAACTAGAGTTTTGAGAAAGAATTGAGGTCAATATAAAGGCTTAAAACACCTTTATTGCCGGCAATGTTTCGTCCAATCAACTGACTTCATCAGGCCAACCTAAATCCATTGATAGTCCACAAGTCCATTGATTGGACGAAACGTTGTCGGCAATTCGTGGTCAAGAGTTTAACATGTCGTTATAACAAGACTAGAAATATATGACACTAAGAACCCCTCGCAATTACGGTTCTTCCTTCTGCTTTCTGACTAGTACCCCTACTGGTGCCTCATAGCTTTCCATTTTAGTGATTAAAAAGTTGTCTGAAAAAATGTCAATCCCAAAGAGCGCACTAGCCTTAGGTTATAGGCACACACTGGCGATGAAATAGTTGCTGTAAACTTGCAGTACGGCATGCATTCATTCAAGCTGGGAGCAATACAAAAATCGGCAAAACACACCGACACGCTGGAACCTATATCGCTTGCAACTATTTAATCACCCGTAGAATGGAGATAATTTTAGCTTGTTAGTTATCTCAATTAAAAAATCACCAGTGCGAGAAGTTCAATTGCAAAAAACACTTTACATTTTGGTGACTAAAAATTTGCCTAGAAAAAAATCGCTAGTACACGCCAAGCTAAAGGCTGTTTCCCACCTGGCAAAAGTCGCGCACAACTCACAAGAAATCGTCCACTAACTCAGGAAGTGGAGGTTCGTGCATGTGCAGTGGGCTCACATGACGTCACGAAAATCCGCCTCGCTATGCTGGATTCACAAATCACTTAGAAGGGTAGGTGACAAATAAAACGCCATTAGTAGGTGCGCCAAGTGGGAATTGGCACGCAATTTTGTCCGGAATGAGCGAGCTCATGTGCTTTGTGAGTTGTGCGCCAGGTGGGCGACAGCCTTAATTACTGGTGAACCCCATGATGCAATGTGGCCCTTCTCGAGCTGCCACTTGTTTATTAATCTTAAAGAAATCGACCATTTCAAAGTGAAAAACGACAATCAATTTCAATTGCTGATTTATCGAGCTATTTTAACAATTTTTATTTTTATTTAATCTCTTTTGTTTGGCTGTGAGTGTGATTTCAAATTTCACCATTGAAAGGGATAGGGTTGTAATTCACCTTAAAATAGCTATATATCACAAAATTATTAACGGTTAAAAATCCACTTTTCAGACAAACAGACTTTCAATTGAAGAAACCCTCAACTTTTTTTTTTTACTTTTCATTAATTGTCCATATGACCAGTTTCCTGACATGACGGAAAGAGTCCTTGAACACTCGTCAGCCACCTCCACCGTTTAATCAGCTCATCTAACACGAGGAAACGACTCACGTCCCCAGTATAAACTGCTTCTGACGCTATCCTGTTGGCAGTCAGACTCCATCCCTCATCTTCACGGGACCATTGCGGAGTAATGTCAGCGTCGCTTCCTCTCATAAGGCGGACGAATGAGCACGGAGGTAATCCGTAATGCCCGCAGTTTCCATTTCAATTTCCCTGCGCTATCTCTTATTGCCTCTCACCTCTAGCATTTCCACCCGATAACGCACATCGTCGGATATGACATCGTCTCCCTAAAGGACCTCATCTTGCGCGTTGGTTCTCTTCGTTCAGCCCAGGGCTGTTTGAGGACGCCATCGCTACATGTAGCATCGCGTTTAACTTTTCAGCCGTGGTTTATCTCGAGTCGTGGGTCTTCTATACTTGACAGTAATTTATGGGCTCGAAGTCGTGCCCGAGAGGCAGCGTTGGTTGACACCATCCTTTTCAAAAGTCAAACAACGCGAAATCGATGCGAGGAGCTCGGGGGAGTGAGGTAAGGGATCGCGGTTTAACGATTATAATGGGGACAAGGCGGACGTGCCATCCTGGGTCGTGCGGAAAAATGAAACGTGCTAAACTGCCAAGAACGTTGCGGTGGAGATTCTACAAACGTCGCTAAACAGTTGCGTAATTAGGGGGTTGCGAGGGGAAGCGGCGCTCCCCCTGGCCGAAATTTTGCTGCTCCTAGAAAAATTCCACAACGTTCCAGGCAAATCTTCTCACTTGGCAAAAAAAAGATAAGAAAGACCCATCCTGCACAACATAAAATTAAAAAATACTATAATGTGGATCAGTTAATACATCTTTTAACACACAGTTGTTACCTTTTTCCCACCCCTTACAGAAAAATTACGAAAAGTTTAATCCGTTAGGGAGCAAAAAATGTTTTTTTCCCGTATTTCGCTCCCCCTGGGTGGCACGTTCAAAAATGCACATGCTGCTGTTCGAGAGCTGTTTTTCTCGAATTGTATATCGCTAGTGGACAGGTGAGCCTTGGCCTCAATGATAGTAACTCGCAAAATATGAACCAAATTTATTTATTTATTTATTAACCCTCGCAACGGGGAGCCGTAGTACAATGTAAGCACTCAAGGAGTATAAAACTCAGTCATTGCATATAAGTAAATACACTAAAAACACATTCTCAATGTAAAATTAACGCAATAAAAAAGATAAAAGTGGGAATTAAATCAAGCATTGTAAGACACAATAATTGTAATGAACAAAACATCTGTCAAGCAATGAAGGACACAATAATTGCAATAAACGAAACAATTCTAATCATGATTCAGGATAAAAAGCTTGAGTGGGGATCTCCAATGCCCACAGGAGTTAATACATGAGTGACCAGAACATTCAAACAACTTTGCGCGAAGGTCAAGGGGTAAGTCATTCCACGCTGTATAGGTTCGAATTTTGATAGCAGCTGTCGTGAGCTGCTATCAAAATCCTTTGACCGAGCTGCATGCCAAGACAGATGCTTGCTATTGGTGCTTCTTTTTGCATGCTATTAGGCGATGGACTAGCCTTCCTGGCAAATGTCCAGATTTAGTAGAAATTCCATCTAACAATGATGTCCTAGTCACTACTGACGTATAGGGCAATCCACCTGAAATTGTGTACGACCCCCTTACCATACGCCATTTGTGTTGCTGACTCTAGGGTACATATATAGATATATGCAACGTTTTGTTGGGCAAATCTTTGGAACTTAATCTCATTTTGATTCCCAATAGGCTAGGTGTTGTTTTAGAAACAAATGTGCATCGTCGTGGTAAATAAAGCTAGCATCGTATTGTGCTTCTCTTGTTTTTACAAGGAATATATTTTAGCAGTGAGATTCTGCATAAGAGATTACTGGATTTCCTGACAGACTACGACAAGGAATTTCTGCATAATTGAAATCCCAGGCGTTAAAACAAATGGAGCAAGATTTCCACGAGTTAGCACAGAAATCACTTATGTAGCCATGGTGAGCATGGTTTCCAATCAAGACTGGCAAGCCAGAGGACACGTTCAAACCGCTTTTTAATGGTACTTTTAAAAGCTGATATCTCGAATGCTTGATAAGATTAATTTCACGATAAATGGCTTCGATTCAATGTTGAATGGCACGCGCCTAAAATGGCGGCATTCTGAAGACAATGTGGAGACCCGAAAGGAGGCTCTGGGATTCATTAGCACCGTGGATAGTACATCACATCCATCTTTTGAGAAGAGATCTAAAATGGCACGAAGCCTTGGTAGAGCTTCCGGGGATTTTTGCTTGGAAGTAATTCTCCCAAACCCCTTTCTCCTCCCACTTTTTGGCCCCCTTCTGCTTTTGGCGCCCAATAATATCGATGTCGAGGGGAAGAAATCAATATGAAAAAATGCGATGGCGGCATCTAGATGAAGTGCTTCGCGAAACGGATTCACTGCATGGTATAGCACCCGTCATTCTTTGACCTTTCTTGAAAAGCTTATTGGAAAAAAAGCTGATGGAAGGCAAAAATGGCGGCGCTGTTAATGATAAAGTGGTGAAACTTTGTCCACAGCCAGAACGCTGGGAGCCGCTGAAAAAATTATTTTCGACAGTTATTAAACTTTCATCTTGGTCGTCACATCAGAACACTGACTATACTGAACTTGAAAACACGTGCAACAAGAAGTTATTTTCTAGAGCTTATGTTCTAATATCGATAAACAAAGTGTCGAAAGGGTTAAGAAAATGTTTCTAACCTCTCTATATATTTGATATGATGTTTGCCCTAGGATATTGCATTTTGTAGATTGTGTGGATATGTTTTCCATTACAGTAGAACCTGTCTAAATGCATCCTGTGTAAATGAAGAATCTTTTTAAAAGCATAAAATGTTCCGATTCCTGATATGGGACTCGTATATATAAATGAACCTGTCTAAAAGCGTATTTTTCAGCCATACCAAGTGTATGCATTTAGACAGGTTCTACTTTACTGTAGAGGATATGCATTTTAAAATTTAATGTAAATGTTCAGATACTATACATACTATATGCAACAAGGATCTATCCCACATATTCTTTATTTTTAAATGAGACTACTTCAAATTTCATATTGATCCTGAAACTAACTTCACCCATCGATGCCTGTCGCACAATGGCTAAGAATACATCTTGCAAGAGCAGTCAACCAAGATCGTTGAAATTTTGTTGCAGAATCATTGAGTGTTGTGTAGCTTGGAGACAACAAACATTTCAGAAAATAAGAACACATAAACAGCCTCAAATCACCTCAAAAGAGTGCTGCAGATTCGTAATGGGCATGCTTCCCACTTATCTTGTTTACGTTGCATCACTTGCATGACTTCAAATCTAAAAATGACTTCAAAACGATGAGTAATTCAGCATGCAGCATTTTTTTAAATAAATATTGTACTATAGAAATTACAGGGGCATAATCTTGTTGACTTGTAGAATTCTTTGCTTTTATTATTAAAGGTAGGTATAAGTTATGCTGTACACATACTACAGTATAATGTGCATATTAATTTACAAAAGACCAATCTGACTCATATAAGGGAAAATCCATTCATGGCACCTAGTTAGGTACAGTGGTGACCAAAAGTTTAGGACCATCAATTGATAGGCACACATTATGGATATGGTGAAACAAATGGATGTTGCAATGCATGTTTATTAACACATACATGTCATTTAAATTAAATGATGATGAATAACAAAGGAATAAAAGCAAATACAAATATTCTTTGTGCAACAGCCTGTATTTGTAGAAATCATCCCTGGACATATGATTGGGACCACAAAAGATGACTTATATTACAATGTTTCAGCTAATATCGAGTGGGATAACCATGGTTTTTAATAACTACTGCACATCGTCTTGGCATCGAATCAACCAGATGTTCACACCTTGCCTTAGGTATAGATGCCTATGCCTCCCTTAATGATTGAGAACAAATCACGTTTGTTTTTTGGTTTTTTTGCATTTACGGCTTTCTTCACATCATTCCACAAATTTCCAATTGGGTTGCGATGTGGTGATTGAGCAGGCTACTTCATCACATTAATGTGATTCTCCTTAAATAACTTTTTCACTGACTTTGCCGTGTGTTTGAGGTAGTTATCTTGTTGAAATGTCCAACGAAGGGGCAAGTTATCATCAACAAAAGGAACCAACACATCTCCTAGTATGCTTTTGTATACATTTTGGTTCATTGTTTCATTTATGGGATGAACTGGGCCAATACCGTGCCGAGAAAAGCACCCCTAGACCATAATTGCAACATCCATTTGTTTCACAATGTCCATAATGTGTGCATATCAATTGATAGTCCTACACATTTGGCCACCACTGTATATTTTTTCAATGTGGGCTGATCTTGAAACTTTTGCACACAATATGGCGCCACAAATCTATAATCCTCTTTAAATAAATAATTGCTCTTCACTGGCTGATATTGATCTCCGTATGCGTGTATGTCACATGGAATCCTATAGTATATAATACAACATAATGGACTCCAATTTTGATCTGCCAATCACTGTTACAAACTCATCCGAATTACTGATTAAAAATTAATCATTGCAAAAAACATTGGAAACGCTCCGAAAACAACACACAAGTTCAGCATTATCTCACCTGAATTTGTTTATGAACCATTTGTGGCGATTAATGCTAAGTACGGATAAATATCGTTTGAAAATAAAACGTCCTGAAGTCGATTCCATTCCAGTAATCCGATTAAAATCATTAATTATAAAGTGGTGCAAAAACTTAACATCATTGCGCCATATTTTCGTGTTCACTTACTTTTTATTTGAAGGTAATTTATAAATCAATTCTGCATTGAAAAAAAAAAATACTTTTTAAAGCTTAATTTCAAACTCAATAATCTGCATCTATATTTCTGAAAGTTTGTTTGTGTGTGTCCGCCTATGCACGGCCTCAATTTACATCGGATACTTCTAATAAAAATGTTTATGACCACCAGGTGGCCACTACGAAATAAATGTCCTTGACTATATTTTTTTTTTTGTAAAACTAAAGGCCAAAAAATTCGAGGATATTGCAATGGGGGTTAACGATTTAGACTTCCTCTTGGTTGATATCATGTCAGAAAAAAAGAGAGAAAAAACCATGCCTATAGTCCACTAAGAAAATATTTCCTGTATTTTAAGCTTGAATGCAAGTTAAAATGTCAAATCTATCAAGCTGAAGTTTATTCGCAATGTCCTGCACCGTTTACACTGCCCTGGAGAAACTTAAAGTAGGCAAGCTGGAATTAAAATAAGTTTTTTTGCTGAAAAGTTACATCTTAGTATACAATACCACATTACAAAAGCAATACAACCATCTAAGCAATAGGGTATAAAAACAAAATGAACATCGTAAATTGTTTGTATTGCCCATAGGGGTGTTGCAAATCGCCTTATAAGACAAGAAACCATAAGACGAAGAAGAACAACAGTATCTAATTTGTCAGGCTCAGCAAATACAGTAGAAACTCGATTATCCGGACCTCAATTATCCGGACGTGCGGTCCAGTGCGGAGCAAATTTTTTTTTTTTTTTTTTTTAGGTGCGATAAGTTTTTTGTGGCGACAGTTTTTGTGGCAATTGCAAAAGTCGAAATTTCACCCATTTTTGAAAAAACTAAGGGTATTACACAACTCTATGAAAATTCTACTTTTGAAATTGCAGTTTTTTCTTGCAAAATTAGAAAGTGGACGTTATTTCAATCATAAAAAGCCACAATAAAATCGAAAAAAATATACCCGAAGGTCCCTAAAAATGTTCTCAAAAATGTACACGAAGGGTCCATAAGTGTATATTTTTGAAGACATTTTTG
>JAQGBW010005034.1:0-12696 GCA_034698625.1 Julus scanicus
ACTACTTTTAGACTTGGTTTAAGGTACGTTTATTTATCTCAAATTAAAGTACTTTCAGTGCTCATGTAAACGCAGTAGAATATGCAAGACTTTTTGACCGCCCCTCGTATAGTTACAAAATATAATATTTCTAAAAAATGTTTTCTTAATGTATTATTATCCCTGATTTTTTTTGTTCACAATTCGTATTAATTGTTTTCTACTATATTTTTAATGTTTTACGGAAGTGCTTTCTCATGGTTTGCATAGCTATAAAATTTGCTAGTGCAAAGTAGCGAAAGTTTCACGGTTATTACCTTTTAACAGTGTGCTGCATTTTTTTGGTTTTGTTTTTTACATGCTTGCAGTTTCATTGTTGCGAAACCTGGAACAATAGTGCGATGCCAACCTTGATAGTAATTTGTTATTAGTATAGCGTAGGATTTTACTTTGTTCTGATTGTATATGGTAAGAGTAAACCAAAATCGTTCTCTGGCAACATATTTTGTGTGTGCTAGCTGGTAGTGTTATATAGCTGTCTAAAAGCCAGAGAATGTAACTTTCTAAACATAAAACCACTAGGGACTTTTCTCAGAATTGCAAACACAGACTTGCATCATGTATGCAGGTCGCGGGTCATGTATTGTTGCACGTGCATCATATGACCAGAAGGGATATTTCAACAGCTAAATGTATATATTGTGAATGATGAATTGGTAGCCCAACTGGCATCCAAATAACCATTCAATTCAACTCAGTACCCTACAGTCGACAAATAAAATAAATCTTAGCAGCGTTTTAGTGCGTTTTCACCAACTGATTTATGAGATGCAATTACCATAATTACTTATTTAAAATCGAGTTTAATTTAACTTTCGACTTTTGATATTTTTAATTTAAATCCATTACAATTGTATAGCAAAGATTGAAATATTTTAGCCTTTATTGTTGTGGATGTCTTTTATGGGTATTTTTAATTAAGGTATATGTGCATTGTTTTTTTAGGCAAAATGGTCTTGCACTTAATAGACTGCAGTGTAGTATTCCTTGGATTTGCGATTGTGTGATATGCGTTTTAGTGCATTTGTCTGGAACCAAGCTTAAGAATATCCGAGATATGCTTTATTTTGGTTAGAATTTCGTGTTTGGAATATTGACAAGCTATTTCATCTGCTATTTTGATCAACCTGAACAGTGTCTGGATTTTTTATTTCTGAAAGTTAAAGGACTACTTACCGGGTGATTCATAATTCCATTGCGGGTTGTTTAATTTTTTAAAATTGCATCATTTAGATAAATGTGAGCACACGTTGGACTTATTAAAAAGGCTGTGGTCATGGAATTTAACTTTTATTATTATTATTATTCAGGTATACAAATATGGGATGACACACTCATCGTTATAGGATGCTGGTATAGGGAATTTTTTGTTAGGGGGCGTAGATTACTTTTGTTACATGATAATTTTTGTTTGTTTATGGTGCGATTTTGAAATTTGTTAATGTTTTGTGCTCGTAAAAGGACACTTTAATTTCTGTGTTTGCAACCAACGCCATTACTTTACTAAGGTAAAAAGTTATAATTTCAATTACCTTCAAGGACATACAGCTGATGTACAAAAAGAAATTTCTGGTATTATGAACCACACCATGGCTAATTGTCACACACATTTAAGCAAAAAAACGTGTTTTGGCACATCTAAGTAAACTTCAGTTTTTTTAAATGATATTCTGGATAAAATGCCAAATTCGAAAGGTGAGATCTTTGCATACCTAGGTATGTTTTTACAGTACTTATATTTTGAAAACTATGTTATAAGTAGTTGAAATTAATGCAAGGTGTTTGGGATAACAGACTTTAAAACCAACAAATAGGGTTAGTTGACCCAAGCATTGAAGGGCATGTTGTCACATTGGACAAGTCCAATGTTATATACACTCATTCTATTAATGTTTCTTTAGATGGTTAGAAATTACGTTTGGAGAACGAAGAATCCTATTAAGTGATATCAGCCATTAAGGGGGATCACAACTCTATCACTTTCAATGGGTGAAATTTTGAAACACTTTCAGCCAAACCAAAAGAGATTAAATAAAAATAAATTTTTTTTAAATAGCTTGATAAATCAGCAATTGTATAATTAATTCGTTGTTGACTTTGAAATGGTAGATTTTTTAAAAATTAATAAACAAGTTTGAAAAATTTCCGTTAATTTGAATTCTCGTGCTGCCACCTGCTGGCAGCGAAGGCAAATTAAAGGACATTTTTCAAACTTGTTTATTAATATAAAAAAATCTACCATTTCAAAGTCAAAAACGAATTAATTATACAATTGCTGATTTATCAAGCTATTTTAAACAATTTTTATTTTTATTTAATCTCTTTTTGTTTGGCTGAAAGTGTGTTTCAAAATTTCACCCATTGATAGTGATAGGGTTGTGATCCCCCTTAAGAGACAAACAAAAACCAATATCTATAATGCGTAGTACACACTATAAGAAAACCAAAACTGAAACAGGGTTTCACAAATATGTTTGCGGTATGTGGATGCTCACCAGATTTCTGCAACCAAGTTTCATGAAACTTTTGGCCGAGAAATGTGTTTCCATGAAACACTTCGGTGAGCGCTCAAGAGACGTATACGGTGAAGATCAAACGAAATCAATTAAAAACATTGTTTCACGGTTGAGGCGCTCATACTAAGGCCTTAATAATCCACGCACTACGAGGCGAATAGTTTTTTGTGTTCATTCTAGTATAAGCGTCGTGTGTTATGAAGTGTGTGGCGCAAACCTTGACCAGAAAACACTTCCTGTGTGTACAGTTACATTTGGACAAACCTGTTTATGGAAATGTGTTCACGAAACCACGTTTAGACAACTTGGTTTGCAGAAACATTATTTCAGTTTCGTGCATGTGTAATAGGCATAAGCTTCACCCAACCAACTAACAAATGTGGAAAATTGTGAAATTAAAAATGGGAAGTTTTTTTGTGACAACTAACCCCTATCTCTGCTGTAGTGCTACATTATGTAGTATTCAGTTGAAGTAATTGCTTGATGAACTGACTAGTCGATTAACGTTGGCATCATTTGGATAGATGCCTGTCTGTACGTTTTATTGCCTCGCCTTTAACAAATATCGGCGGGTTCATCTTTTTTTTGTGTGGCATTTGGGGAGTTTTATGCTCTTTTTTTTTTTCCTGCCTGGTCGCCCTCGATTCTCGCGGCAACCATTTTGAGCGCAGAGAAAATGGTTGCGAGATGGCAATTCAACACAATGGTTTTAGTTGCTCGTAAATTGAATAAATAGCTTGTCCTTAATAAATGTGGCATGCAGGCGTTATATAAGCTTGCTGCTATATGGTTCTGTCTCTTGGGTCTCGAGATGTTTTGCGCCTGTGACGTCAAGCAGTTTGGTGTTTTTTAGTCCTCATTTCCCCCCCTTAAAAGATTAATTATAATAAAGCTTCCTTTTGTTCCTTATATAGTTAGCTATGTCCGCCCAGATGAGAATACTTTTGAGTAAAAAAAAGTATTTCTCGGTTAGCTGATCCAGATGTGGTCTTGGGCGCGGGTTTATAGTGAAATACTTCCGGTCATGACCTGCCCTAATACTATACACTGATGCTATATATTGCCATTGGACAGATTGCCTTCATTGCTTTTTGTTTGCTTCTTATTGGGGCGTGTTGTTGACTTTTAATCTCTTCTAATATGCTGTTTTATTTTTAATCTTAATATCGGAGAATCTGAAAAAGTAAGTCGAGCTTGAGGTTGTTTAACTTGGTGGTTAATTGTCTCGGAACTTTCAAATTAACGTTTAGTTGCCCTAAGAAATAAATCTGTCATAATTGTGCTATATTGACATGATTCATCGTATGCAACTATATATGTACAGTAGGGGAGACTGGGGAGCATTGAGACACTTTTTGAGCATTCGTTAATTGTCCTGTTGATCTAAAATTTTAAGGAAATGTAGTTTAACAAAGTGGCTGTGTAGGACAATTTGACATTTTAAAGCGAATTCTAGCAAATCTACAGTAAAGTTTTAATGTTTGAAATGTTGTTCTCGAATGTCTCATTTTACCCCACTCATGGGGTAAAGTGAGTTATTTCATAAATTAGACGCCAATACAAACTCTTTCAAATTCTACAAAGGTAATATGCACACTCTTGTTTCTGCATAGGTTATATTGTAGTGAGCAATGACATTTTAGATTAAATATATCTAGCCAATATCCACAATTGAACTATTTATTATTGTCACTGTCTCACCTTACCCCAAGTCTCAATGCTCCCCAGGCTTTACTATATGTACTGGTTTCACGTAATTTAAGCCTGCATTATGTTGTCTTAAATCATTTCAAGTTGGTAAAAATACTCAGAAATTTCTCTTCAAATATTGTTTCAATCTCGCATATTGATTTATTCATCTCGAGTTTTGAATGTTGACAACTTTTTTTCTCTAGACATGTTCATAAATTGACTGTTTAAAATGTTAAAATGCAACTTTTTACCGTCTAGATTTAAAAATGCTTGGAGGGTTTCTCAAGAAATCTGTCGTCGTATATAATAAGTTATTACTTATTATCTTATTACTTATTACTTATTATTCTACGTCAATAAATAAATTCAAAATCCAAGCCCAATCGACCGGCACAAAGATGTTCGTGTGAAATTTTCAATCCTGTGAGACGTTCTCACCCTGGTTTTTAAAAAGTGAACTTTTCAAAGTGAAGATGAAATTATGAGCATTTTTAATCTCCTTTTTTGGGTGGGCGTACTGAACCACTGGTGTTTTTTCCGTAATTATAAATCAAAACATTCTGGGTTTTTTTTTGAGCATTTTACATTTGGAAAAGATTTGTTTTAGTGATTTAAAATTGTATTTGTGACAGACATTGGAGTCCTAACAACGATTTCTTGTAGCCATCCCATCAAAGTAACACAGCTAAACATTGTGGAGTGGAGACAAAATCTTTGATACTGCAAAGCTGGAAAAGTGTTAATTATAACAAAAATCGATACTACAAGTCGTCTACAACCTAAATAAGTAATGTTAACTCAGTCAGGCAGGCGGTCAGGGCTTTGGCTACATTTTCTAAGGTACACATACATGGTATAAATAAATCATTTTACTCATTTGAGTGAATACTTAGAACTTTGGGGAATTAATAAAATGATTAATAATCACAGGCAAGTTGCCGATTGGAAAATGGTGCCTTTCTATTTTTGTATTTCTGATTTTCAAACATCTAAAAATACAAAATGAAGTCTTGAGAAGGGATTCTCGAAATTTTAAGAAATCTTGAAATCCTTGAAATATGTTTGATTTTTTGTAGCTAATTTACAGGACCAACCTGAAAAGGTAAAAAAAAGTGAAAATTGCCTCTAAACCAGCTACAGAATTCCAGAATTTATTAAAACAAAAGGATTAGTTTTGCTTAAATCTGTCTTATTGATAATCAATATTATATTAATAATAAATATGTTACTAAGGGGCCATTCGAAATGGATATCCCCCAAATTTCTTCAAAAATAGACCCCTCCCTTTCATAGACATCCGTAATTTTATTTGAAAAGTAGGGATTTTTTATTAAGGGACCATTAAAAAGGACGTAGCTGGAATTCCTTCAAAAATTACCCCCTGTCCACACATTGTCCATTTAAGCCCAAACCCCCTCTCCATCTCATAGATATCCTTAATGTTTTGAAAAGTATAGGGTGTCCAGAAAATTTGTTGGAGCATACAAAGGCCCAATCCTATAAATCTCCAAGCACCCGTCTCGCGGTCATTTCCACGACATTTTGCTAGATTTTTTCTGATTAATGGGAATTTCCTGACCTCGAAGGGAAATTCTAGCATACAATTGGTGTTAAACACAAACTTATGCATAATTCCCAACTTTCCCTGAGGTTTTAAAAATTCAAGTACATTTGGGACTGGGGAAACATTTCGTCTGGTATCCATTTCCCCTTTCACTGACCTTTAAAACTCAATTAAATAGAAAAACCAAAAACTGAAAAATACCATCATTAGTTTGGGTCCATAATACCTTCCCCTCCCTGTTCACATGCATGGTGTCTCATGCCAGCAGACTCTTCCCCCCTTCCTTCGCTCTTCAGGACATTTTTTTTTAATTGTCCCAAACTTGACGGATAAGAGGGGTTCTACGTACTGTATACCAAAATGATATCTAACTTTGTTTGGTGACGATGTCAAAAGTAGTCAGCTTGGAAAAAGGAAATGGAAGCAAATGATGGATGTTTGCAATATCGATTTTGTATCGCATGTCTAGCCGCACAGAATGTATATGGGTTTAATTTTGATCCTGTAATATAGCTAGGCGGTATAATATTTATTTGGTTGACGTCAATTTGTGCGTGGTTCCAGGAAGCTCTTCAGGTGAAAACAGTGGAGTATTTCTGCTTAGAGGATCATTGACCCCGATGGCATCTCCTCGATGCAGTTCCTCTTTTTTTTTTGCTCGTCAAACCGAAATGCATGCAAATTGTTTCGTGTCGCAACACTAACGTTGGGGTGTGGCCTCATTATTCGCATCTCGTCTAGTCGTTTTTAAATGCTAAAACCCCTTTGATGCTCGCCTGGAGAGCAACGAGGATCAAGCACTTTTTTTTTCACTCGCCAGTATTTAGAATATATAGTGCACATGGCATCTTTTAATTTTCGCTGTGGGTGCATGCAGCGACTGATGGAGATTTCCTTAGCGAATTTTCGGTCTGAATTAAGTTGATTCCATGATTTTTGATTCTGATAGGCAGGTCGTACTTGGTAAGATCAGCAAATATGGAAATGAGTGCATTCTAAGCACATAATAATGCATCGTGGCCTCGATTTGTCACGTGCAGCCGGTGCTATCCTGCTTTAAAGAGTGCAAAGCTTGTCTGGTTATTCGTAAGTTAATTTTCGTCAATTAGTTTTGCCAACTATAATGCCATAATGAATTATGGACTTTCCTTTTTAGGCTGTAAATGTGGCGTTGTGGCATGTGACGAATGAGTGTTTATACAGTGTGGGGCAAATGTCTGGGCCTCTCAAATATCTTCAAAACCTCAGACGCTATAGGCAAAATATGCTTAAATCATTGAATAGGATGTGATGTTAGGACTCCAGAAACCATGCCAAACATTTCACTGCACGACATTTTCATGGCTCATGCGATTTTAAAATATAAACCCATTCATGTGACCATTCATTGACCAAGATGCATAGATGCAATGCAAGGATGCACACATCAACATAAAAACAAGTTACGTTTTCAGATATGCGATCAATAATAAATGTCACAAGCACTACCATTGCACTAATTATGCAACGCTGAACAACTTTCTAATTCGAAGTTTTGTTCTATCTCCTACAGTTTAGATTTTAAAATCGCATGCGCTATTTGTGATGAGCGATTCTGATGAGCATGCCTTGTTGCTCTAAACACTGTTCACATGGTTTTTTTTAAGCAAGCTGATTTCCTTTCATTACTTTAACAGTGTAGACGATATTCAGTATTTTATTGATAACATGTCATGATAGAAGCAATAGACAATCTTCAATAAAAGGAAGATATTAAATAAACACCATTTTGTGTGCTTTGAGAGGTGGTGGGAATAAAACTCTTCAATGTTAAGCATTTTTTCTGTAAAAAGCAATGTTTTTCCGACCACTTATGCTGAATTGGGGCAAGTTTCAGCCACTGCTGTGATAAAATTGTCTTACCTTGTTGTTGGGTTGAAGTTCCTCATGGGTTCAAGGACCAGAAATGCTTGGTTGTAAAGCAAAGCACTGCATGTGTGTGCATAAGCAAGTACAAACCAAAACACATACATCCCAACTACTGTATGAGGTACAGTCTCGGCTACAACTTGAATTACATTTAAAAAAATAGGAACAAAAGGCAAGAATCATGAGAATAAAAACACCCACACTCACATCATTGGTCCATTCCATGAAAAGGACCAATGGTAACTTTAAACAAGAAAATAACTTAAGAGTACATGGCCCTAAGCAAAATAGATAACTGAGATAAGCATAAAATATGTTAGACCTTAACCCACATGCAAGGGGAACTAATGACAAAAGTAGGTCCTTTGCCCCAAAAAACATCCTAAAATACCTTAAGAGGGGTTGAAACAAAAGGGTATATTGTTGGAAGAAGGTCACTGCAGTTTTAAGACAAAACTGCAGTTATGAACAATTAATAACAAGAAATATGGTCAGAAGTTCGACTGTAGTTTAGTTCTTTCTAGTTTCAAATGTCAATGATATTTGATATAAATCCAAAACACAACACAACTTAGCTGTTCAAAATTAATAAAGGTATTAAAAACGTGAAAGGCCCCTTTGTGTAATGCTGATGTGGCCATAAAGCATGATTGTTTTTCAAAAAATGCATCGTAGACTTATAATTTCTGTAGGTGGCCTCGTCCCTATTCAATATGGCCGTCAACGTGGGTGCATCACACAAGAAGTTTACGTATAGTCACGATGGCAGTATACCCAAAATATGTACAGGATATAATGTTTATGGTGGGCTTACTCAAAGTTTTCGTTACAATTATTTACCATTTATGAATTTGTTTATGGTGCTGCCATCTATCAGCATGAAATACGTGTTAGAGGCGCGATGTGTGCCTCTATAATATATGCCAAAAACTGTAAAACAAATTTGATAGCTGTTTTTGTACACAATGTAAGAATAGCCTGTCATTTGACAGATGATATTTCGTATACCAAGTTAGATATATATACACAAAAACGATGCCTAAAGACAAGGTTATTTGAAATCATCCATTTGCTGCAAGGATTTCAATTTTTTTTTCTGCTATTTTTAAGATTGAGTTTCTGAATATAACCAAAATAGGGACATAGTTAAATTTAGTTTCATCTGCTGTTGAATTTGAATGAAGAGCGCATTCTTGTTTTCTTTTGTGAAGTTTTGACAAGTTTAACAGTTCAAAACACCTTTTGACAAACACGTTTTCAGGGTTAGTAGGGTGCAATTGTTTTATGCACTCCTGTGGTTATTTCATCATACAGCAGAACTTGTCAAGATGCATACACTTGAGACCGGTGAAAAATATGCTTTTAGACAGGTTCATTAGCAAACATGCGCACAGACAGCTGCAAAATAGTTTCCGCTTTTTTAAATCCTATGAGTTGCTAGCTATTGGGCACCATTTTAGTGCATGTACAAATACAGTAATTGCCTTGAATCTCCCTACCTGCTGCATTTGGTAGTAATTGTGTAGGCCTACTTCGGAAACAAAAATGGCGTGTAAAAATAAAAACACACACGACAATGACAGATTATGTCCGTATAGTACTGTGTCAGTACAAAAAGGATCATCCAAGTGCTTCACACAAGAAACTCGTACAGTGGCTTGAGAAACATCTCAAGATTAAGGTCAGCCAAGCCACAATCTCTAGAACACTGAAGAAGTCAGAGTTTCTAGCTAAATCTGACAACACAAACCTTATGCAATGTTAAGTGTCTACAGGCCGTCAGGTATCCAGCTATGGAGTCTGCACTTATTTAGTGGTTCAATGCCAACCAGGAACATGTCTATCTAAGTAGTAACCTAATCTTATAGTTTAATATTTTTTGTGGTTTCATTGTTGATATTCCCTTATAAAATCATTGGGGCCAATAAAAATTATTCATTGTTATTACTTTACACGGGTCCCAAGTCGGTGCAAATTATGCTTTTAAAGAGGTTATTCATTTACACATGTTCTACTGTATACCAAATTCAATCACAAAGCACGAATTGCGGTGGTCGCTTCCAATGTGCTTGCTAAAAATCAGGTAAAAGTAATCCAGGGATGTTTCAAGAACAGTTGTGTTTTGCCAACCAAATGCTAGATTATTGGACATCAGATACGAGCTCTGGTTTAGTGCATTTCCTGTATGACTCGTTCACGGTATTTCTGCTTTGTGACTATAAAACCAGATATTCACGTAGGATCAATACTGTGAATGTGCTGGTAGACATCATGAAAATGTTTTGGGTATGAAATGCGGGTTGCACCAGCGAGGCTGTGTATGCTTAAAGGGTGGATTATTATGGTTATATGAGGCGTCGGATTTAATCAGGGAACAACTGGCACCAGGTTATATGGATTGCGGCTATTCTGTTGCAATTGTATTGTGAATGATCCATTTCTATGTTAATTGCATTCTGAAGATGAATGCAATTTATCCAGGATTCGCCTTGAGTTTTGCATTTCCAGTTTCTTTTTTCGTATAGATTGTATTGTTAAGACACGTTAACTAAAACATAATTTATTAATAGTGTAAGTTTTTTTCCCGTATACTAGCTTCATCAGGGTTTTAAATAAAGGTGTGGTATTAAAAACTGTGACTTAAGACAGTATAAAAGCTCACTGTACGTAACTCAACATAGCTCATTTCTGAGCATACTGATATTTAAGGGGATATATATAGAACCATACCATTTGCAATGGGTGAAATTTGCAAAGACATTCACAATTAAATAAAAAGTTTAAATGAAAATAAAAATTACTTAAAATAGCTTAATAAATCAGCAAGGGCGTTTATTTGTCATTTTTCACTTTAAAATTGTTCATTTTTTAAAGTTAATATGTACTAAATTATTATTTGAATTTTTGCGCTCACCAATTGCCTAGCTCAAGCTGCCACCTGCTGGCAGCATGTGCATATTACCAAACATTTGACAAATGTCAAATAAACAAATGACAAATAAACCCATTTGCTGATTTACAAGCTATTTTAAACAATTTTTTGTTTAATTGTGAATGTCTTTGCAAATTTGACCCATTGGAAATGGTATTGTTGTATGTAGCAATTTGCCATCGAAAAATACTTCATGATAGCGTGATGGGTTTTAGATGATACGGTATATACACAATAATTAGTAGATCAATATTCGTTAAAAAAATTAAATGAAACTCAATTTTTGATAAATTAGGTTGATGGACACCAGGTGACTGGGAACTACCAAATCAACATGTGTTAACGTGTGTAATTAAACGTAAAATATGTAGCAATGTCTAGGGTTGGAAGTGATAAAAAATGTTAGTGCTTGCAAACGATGGGAAAATGAGGAATGTTGTTTACAATCAGACTCTAGTAACGTGCACATTAATTGGGTGATTTTTTGCTAACTAAAATAATAGTAATAAAAACAAAATAAACGAAAACGTTTCTGCGTTTCTAAACGGAAACTTTTATGCAACACCGAAAGCAAAAAAAAAAAAAAAAAATTTCATTGAATTGTTACAGCCATTCAAAAAATAAGCTGTTTGGCAATGTAATGATTAACATTATCAGGTTATGGCGAAGTGAGTTTCAGTTGATGTATTGCTTAGATGCGTGTTCATAAGTAACTTCAATTAACACTTCCGTCTTGCTTTTGGCCATTTATTCTTTGTATACCCGCAGACTCAGCGTTGGTGTATAAAACATGGTGTAGGTGGCAACTCGGCAAGTCATACACTGCTTACACTTACTTCCTCTTCAACCCTACATCCTTTTGCGACCATCTGGCCCTAGGCCAACAAAATGCAAGTGGGCTTATGTGATTGAAGCTAACTTTGCTATTCTTTGAAGTCGAAAAAAGGCAACATGATGGGTTCCACTCCCCAGGTTTTGAAGACAATTGAATTAATGGTACAAATTAACTCGACCACTGCTTTTCAACAAATTGCTTTGGGGCGAACATTTTATTGTTCATGAAATTATCAAATGTGGGTTGACCTCCTTGTGCTGAAGGTGCTCCAGAGCTATGAACATAGTATTTTTAGTAAAAAAATTAATTTTTTTGTTGTAGCAAGAATATGCACATTACAGATTTAAGCCATACTGTCTGTCCTACTGTTCCCAATTTTCTCTTTTAAAAACATGAACAACGTAATTTGGTGTTATAACAAATAGGGGTACTCAAACGAAGTTTCCACTTGGGCTGAATTTGGCCCACATATGGTGCACATGCGCAGTAGATTCAAGCAGCTCTTCCAAGGTCCTCAAGTTGGGTGTCTTTTGAGAAATGGGCACAAATGCACCTTGCACAGGCCTGCCAAGATAGACTGCAAGATCAAACCTCATTTTTTGTCCAGCACTTCTACAAGCCCCATTACAGTAGGTCCAGCCAGTTAGAATGCGCCATTTTGAAAACTGGGTCAGCACGTGCGAAATCTTGGGCCTGTTTAAGTACCCCTATTGAATTGGTCTCACTTTTCTGAAATGATATACAAAATTCGTCTGAAAATAACTGTTTTTACAGTGTAGATCAATGAGTAATTTTATTCATACATTTTAAATGAGTTGCAGTTTTCCTACACGATAGGTTTATAACAATCTGTGTTAATCTTTAAGATGAACAGGCTTAATTCCTCCAGACAAATGATGATCTCTTCCTTAGCCCTCCCTAATTGCATGTATCCTGTTGGCATTGCTAACTGTATGCACGAAAAGCAGCTTCCTCTCATGTGTACCATTTTAACAGGTTAGTCGCAAATAATACATACCACCACGCAACACAGGGTTGGCTTGACCATATATTGTCACGCATCCATGGTGCCATTTGATTAGGTGTAGTATCGGTTTAATATCCGCATGGCCAATAGGCGTTATGCGTGAACGCTTAAGGCCCCTTCACACTGTCACGTTTTCGCTACGCTACGCGCCTTTACGCGAAATATGACGTCACTAGCAGACAG
>JAQGBW010005035.1:0-12688 GCA_034698625.1 Julus scanicus
ATCCCTCCCAAATGTCTTGCCCTCCACCCTTTCCCCCGGGCCCGGCCCTGGCTCTCGGCGCCCCTGGGCATTACAATAGAATGAATGATCAGGTCCTGAAATAAGCTTTCAAAAATGCCTGTGCCGGCCATAAAAGGGCGCAAGTAGGGCCCTGATCATTCCCTCCACTTAATGTTGGCGAACAACTCAGGCTGGAAATTTAGTAAAGAGGATTCTCTATCCAAACAGGATTTCCACTCAAGCTATGAGGTATGGATTGGAGCACGAAAAAGAAGCTACAGCCAAATATTCTGAGATTGCTGGATGTGAGGTGCAGACATGTGGCCTGTTCATTGACCAAGCAAAGCCATTTTTGTGCACCAGCCCAGATGGACTTTTGCCTCAAAATGGTCTATTGAAGGTTAAATGTCCATTTGTGGCAAGAAATGCTAAACGCTTCGAAGATGTTTGTCAAGAGCACATCATTGGCCTAAAATTTGATAGCAACGGAGAGCCATTCATTCCAAAAGGACATAAATATTACTATCAAGTCCAGGGCCAGTTAGCCATCACCAATAGAGATTGGTGTGACATAATATTTTGGTGTCCAAATGCATACAACATAATTCGCATCAAAAGCGATGTAATGTTTTGGAAAAATTTGGTTCAGAAGTTGCAGGATTTCTACATGGAGTCTGTTCTACCAGAAATTGTTGATTCAAGATTTCTAAGGGGTATGCCACTGCGCAAGCAAAAAAGAGTCCTTGACGCCATTGCAAGTAAGGAGAAAGTTTCAACTTTGGGGAAACATAAAAAGTGCTTTGGGAAGACTTTACCAGATCAGAACACTGCAGAAACTCATGAGATCCCAGTTCACATTGAAGATTCAGCTGAGCAGGAGAATGAAAAGGAGCCCGCAGCAACAGTCTTCACTACAAGGCATAAACGAAGAATAACAGCTCCGAAGCGTTTAGACCTATAGTAACTGGTAAGTGCTAACATAAATACCAAACAACATGTTATGTGTGCTTATGTTAAACTTAGTAAATATATATATCACTAATTTTCCATCTTTCCAGACTCAGCAATCATGTCTCTGTTTTGTGTTCTATTACATCAGCATTCCTTACATGCATTTGTAAGTATTTGCCAAACATTTCACATATAAATTGTAACACTTAAGATTATATTGCTCTTTTAGAGACTATTATGTTTTTCCCTCTGAGTTTTTCTTGAATTTAAGCAAACATGTTTTTTTCAGTTATCATAACTAAATTCATCTGGCATCATGTGGCATTAAATTTAACCCTTAAAATTAAAGTACGTGCATTTTTTGTACATTAATTATAGTATTAAGTTTGATCTTTATTTCACTTGCTTGTCCTTTTCTTTGTTGTAGATTTCTTGAATTTGGCTCTATGTTGAAATCGTGCTTCGCTGCATGTCATACTCTTAGTTATATCAAAGTAAGTATTACTAATAGATATGCGTTTTGTCTAATTTCATAATATATTTGTTTGCATTTTGTAATGTTATTTTGTATTTTCTTCAGATTGTTCTTGCTCTTGGCTGCATACACTCCTCATTTGGCATGAAGAGATGCTCCTTCCATCATCAGGTAAGTTATGAGTTAACTTACCCATTTATCGTATTCGTCTCTATATTATGTTTTTTACGTATTCATTTCGCTTTTTAGGCTTGTGCTTGCATCATTGCATATGGCATGAATGTTGCACCTTCTATCTTCTGGTAAGTATTTAGTTCACTTTTGGCATTTCTTGTTAACTTTATTTTTATATTTTGTGTTTCATTTTTGTTTAGCGTTCATGACTCGTGGCTTCTTCGTCTTATCTTGTGGCATGAAGCATAGCTCCTTCCACGTTCATGTAAGTACTTAGTTATGTTTTGGCATGTATATGTTTGATTTCTATCCATGTTTTGGGTATTTATTTTTTGCTTAGCTTTTGTGCATGTTCCTGACTCGACTCCAGTGTCATTCAGGGTAGCTGTAGCTCCTTACACCATCTGGTAAGTACTCAGTCACGTTGTCGCATGCATTATTTCATTTGTATCAATGTTCGGCTTACTTCATTTTTGTTTAGCATTTTTGCCTTGTATATGAGGCTCGACTTTTGTGGCATGAAGCGTAGCTACTTCCACCATCATGTAAGTACTTAGTCACGTTTTTGCATGTATCATTCATTTGTATCAATGTTTGACTTACTTTATTTTTGTTTAGCTTTTCTGTCTTGTATACGAGGCTTGACTTCTGTGGCATGAAGCGTAGCTCCTTACACCATCCGGTAAGTACTGTCACGTTTTCGCATGCATTATTTCATTTGTATCAATGTTCGGCTTACTTCATTTTTGTTTAGCTTTTCTGCCTTGTATATGAGGCTCGACTTTTATGGCATGAAGCGTAGCTCCTTCCACCATCATGTAAGTACTTAGTCATGTTTTCGCATGTACCATTTCATTTGTATCAATGTTTGGCTTACTTCATTTTTGTTTAGCTTTTCTGCCTTGTATATGAGGCTCGACTCCTGTGGCATGAAGCGTAGCTCCTTACACCATCCGGTAAGTACTCATTCACGTTTTTGCATATATCATTTCAGTTGTATCAATGTTTGGCATACTTCATTTTTGTTTAGCATTTCAGGATAGTGGCTGTGTGTACTCATGTTGCATGATGCAGTGCTTTTTTCATCATCAAGTAAGTGTTCATTACATCTATTGCATCTATACTTTCTTTTTTGCTATATACTTTGTCGGGTTTGTTTTGATATCGCATTCCTGGCTTATAGATGCATGAACTCCTGCTGCAGGAAGCGTTGCTCTTTTTACCATCCTTTTATAATCAAGTAAGTATTTAATATTTATTGCATTAATAGCTTGCGTTTTATTGACATATGTATTTGTTAATGTTTAGCATCACTGGCTCATGGCATTATTTCTTCCAAGCGAAAATGAAAGTAAACTCAACAGAAACGGCCCTTTTAAGGGCCACCTTATATTGAGAAAGAGGTTATCACTTTGATTGTCGTTTGCTTGGAAAAGTACTTCAATTAGTGAATTTCATTTTTCGCTTATGATTTGTTCGATCAGAAGAAATGAGTCCAGCTGGAGTTGAAGAACGTGCTGTAATTGATGGTATTATGAATGCAGAGAAGTATATCGACATACTCATAAGTATGTCGATATACTTCAAGGTATTGTTCAAAGTAGTTGTAATGCTTTAATCGCTTTTATGTCTTCTTACATCAAAGTAATTATCGCTGTTTGTTGTTTTTACAGATATGCGTTTAATGCATGGTGATGAGCTGCACTTGAGATATCTAGGGGAACTGCACAAACCTTGGTCTGGAGTTGGTCGCGTTATTAAAATACCGAACAGTATCCTTTTAGAAACATCTGATAAATGTAAGTTACAGCAAGTTTATCATCTTTTTCAGTCTGTTTAAAGGCGTCAGGCGCCGTCCTTGGCGTTACCATTGGTAATTTACTAAATCAAACTTTTGTAACTTAAATTTTTATACGTTTAATGTATGTGCAAAGTGAAATAAAGTATCACTTATGAACTTACAGTTTTTAGAGTGCTGTCATGTGTTGTTTAACGTCGGCTTTTGCACCAGGATAATGTCGTAAAACGCATCGGACCGACGTCGTGTTTTCCGCAAATACGACGTTGTAAATTGGTCAAAATGTCCCTGTAAAATGACGTTGTATACACGTCTGTACGACTTCGAAACCAGACGTCTATACGGCGTCTTTTCACAGGGACATTTTGACTACTTTACGACGTCGTATTTGGGAAAATGCGACGTCGGTCAGACTCATTTCACGACGACTGGACGACGTCTTCTCGTCGGTTTGTGCTACGTGGGTTAGCTTCCAGAACCATTCTCTATTAAGTTGCTATTAGGTGATTGGGGAGGGTTTGGAAACAATTTCGAGCACACTATTTGCCATAGTGTGCAAGATAGTGATTCCAAGCATACAGCCCATAAAACTAAAGAGTGGATACTGTATAATGCTCGAAATTGTTTCCAAACCCTCCCCAATCACCTAATATCAACCCAATAGAGAATGGTTCTGGAAGCTAACGTGAGGAAATTAATGTGCTCTTCAAGACAAGTTAATTGATAATCTCCAGAAGTGCTGGTTGGAGATTACAGCCGAGACAACTTAAAATCTTGTCAAATCCATGATAAGAAGACTTCAAGCAGTTGTTAATGCTAAAGGTATTCCATACTGAAACAAATTACAATTTATTTTAATTTTTTTTATTTTGATGTAACCATTTCTTGCTTTTACAATACCATTTAAAAAGGTACAATGTGGCGTGCATCCTCCTCTTTCCACCATATCAAAGAAAAGGATACGGAAAACTTCTATATAATTTAGTGAGTATTAATCCTGTTTCCTCATATTGTATTGGAATATGCAAAATTTATCGTATAAATGTCGTGGGAAATGTTTGCTAATAATAGGGACTTCGGGGATGCGTTATCTGGCATCAATGTTCAGTTGCCTGAGGCTAAAAAAGGCCGCGATTTTCTGCGCCACCTATGGGATTTCTGCTGCATTCGGAAGTGCTCCCAAAGAACCTTAACGTTAATAACGAGCCACATTGGCTCTATATTAACGATAATGACGTTAATAACGAGCCACATTGGCTCTATATTAACGATAATGACGTTAATAACGAGCCACATTGGCTTGATATTAACGTTAATAAGGAGCCACATTGGCTCTATATTTACGTTAATATAGAATTTTTACTATGTTTACTTTATATGGTGCAGACCACATTAACCAGAAGTCAAAGTTGACCATACGTTAACCCAGCATGAAGGCTGGGTTAAAGTATGGTCAACTTTGACCTCCTTTTTTCCCCTTACATCTGTTGGTAAAACCAAATCAGAAATCAAACTATGGTTAACTTCAGTTTGACCAAAGGTTTAATTTAACCTGTGTTGGTAAAACCGGCCAATAGAGATTGTTTTGCATTTACAACTGCCGAACTGGGCCACAGTAGCTTAGCCCATCATAGGATTGACATCCAGGAAAAACCTCTGGTTCATATCCCGGCAAAAAGAACAACCCCTCTTGTCATAGAGATAATTAGAACAGGTCTACAAGAAATGCTAAAAGGTAGAGTTGTTCAGGCAAGTAAGAGTCCGTATTCAAGTCCAGTAGTTATCGTGAGGAAGAAGGACAGCACTCATCGTTTCTGCATCGATTATCGAGAGCTTAATGATCAAACAAAGATTGATTACTACCCACTACCAAGAATTAATGATGCCTTAGATGCACAAGCCCACTCTAAGTACTTTTTAAATCTAGACCTTGCTAGTGGGTATTGGCAGATTTCAATGGACCCTAAAGATCAAGAAAAGACTGCGTTTTCTTGCAGTGAAGGACATTTTGAGTTTACAAGAATGCCTTTTGGATAATGCAATGCACCTGCTACGATGCAACAAGCTTTAGACATGCTTCTAGCTGGAATTAGATGGGAAGCCTGCTTGGTTTACCTTGATGACATTATCATTTTTGGTCGCACCTTTGAAGAATTAATGAGCCTCAAAAAAGAATTTATAAACAACTTAAAAAACGAATTTATGAACAACCTCAAAAAAAATTTAAACTGCTACAGCAAGCCAGTTTACACCTTAAGCCCAGCAAGTGTTACTTCCGATTTGATTGCGTGAAGTACCTTGGACACCAAGTTAGCCCTGATGGAGTAGGGCCAGATCCGGACAAAAATGTCTCTATAAGCAAGTTTCCAGTTCCTGAGAATCGAATAGGTGTAAGAAGTTTCTTGGGATTAGCAGGATACTATAGACGGTTCATTGAGGATTTTGCTCTCATTGCTAAGCCATTATTTAATGCCACTAGTGAGAAACAACCTTTTCTGTGGACATCTGAGTGTCAGAAAGCATTTGAAAATCTTAAGATTGTGCTGACTTCAGCACCTATTTTGGTCATGTATGACCCTACTTAAGAACTAAGACTGCATATAGATGCATCAGGAATAGGATTAGGAGTAATCCTCTACCAGGGTAATCTAAAAGAGAAGAAATTTTTAGCTTATGCCAGCAGATGTCTGACACCACCCAAAGAAAGATACACTACAAGTGAAAAAAAGGGCCTTACAATTGTTTGAATTGTAGAAACATTTTGCCACTACCTATTTGGAAGGAAATTTGTGATCCTAACTGATCATCATGCTCTTTGTTGGTTCAAAAAGTTCAAGAATCCAGCAAACAGACTTGGCTGTTGGATGGCCAAAATGGAAAAATATCAGTATGAAGTTCAGTATAAGAAAGGCAAACTTCACGTGGATGCTGATTGCATAAGCAGGATGCCGGTACTGCCAGCACCAACAGAGACAGGTGAGGACAGTGACATCTACCTGTTACAAGGCCATTATGACATGGCTGAAGAACAAGACCAAGATCCTGTTATCCTGGTATTAAAGAGAAAAGTACAAGATGAAAAAGACCCTTCAATCACTTTAAAGTATCAACTGATTGCTCAGACCCTTTATTATGTGTGCCAGAGAACTGGACATTTACGACTACGACTGGTAATTCCAAAACACCTACAATTGGAAGTCTTACAATTATGCCATGATGAACCATCAGCTGGACATGCAGGATATACAAAGACGTATATTCGCATTCAGAAAGTTTTCTACTGGGAAGGTTTAAAGAAGGATGTCCAAGAGTATGTGTACAGCTGTCATAAATGTCAGATCTTCAAAAAAAGCAATCAACAAGCAAGCAGTTTTGTTTGAACCTATTGTGGTGGGTGGTCCAGCAGAGAAATAGAGATATGATTTTATTGGTCCTCTCCCACGCTCCACATTTGGCAATGAGTACATCCTAATCTGCGTGGATTATGCAACAAGGTACTGCCTTGCTAAAGCAATAAAGAAAGCTCGAGGACCGACCATCGTACCGTTCTTCAAAAAGGAGATCGTTGAAAGGTTTAGCATCCCAACTGAACTGATTTGTGATCAGGGATGGCAACAGACCAGTGAAGTGGTGAGAAAGTTTCTCGAAGAATATGGGATTAGTCAGAGGACTACAACAGCTTTCCACCAGCAAGCAGATGGGTTGGCTGAAAGAACCAACCAGACCATTGTCAGTCACCATGATACGACAACAAATGGATGCCAAGAAGGATCAGAGAGATTGGGCTGAGCAATTTCCCCAGTGTGTATTTGCATACAACACCTCGGTTCAAGCAAGCATGCAGGAGACACCATTTTTCTTAATGCATCAGTTCCACCCATGGTTAAAAGTTCATCAACGCATGGGTCAACCCATTATGGCTCAATTAGATGCAGTTATATCTGGTGACCCCTCAGAGGAATCAAGGCAGACTGCAAAGGAAGACCTCATCAAAGCCCAGCAAAGGCAAAAGAAAAACTATGATAAGAAACACAGAGCTGTCATTTATTATCCAGATGATCTGGTTCTTATAATAGATCAAGCACCTGTGCCAGGGATGACAAAGAAGTTTAGAGAGCAATACCATGGACCTTACTCAGTACACAAGAAAGTTAGCAATGTAAACTATGAGATTTAAGTGACTCGCCGTAATAAACCGGCAATCGAAACAATTCATGTGGCCAACTTAAAAAGATATATGCCACGTAAAGATCAGCCCTTAGTCCATGCAATAATTACTGAGGTGGAGAGTTATAATATTTTGTTATCCAGATGCCTGCCAGAAGTCTGTAGTTAGAGATCCGGAAACTACCAACCACCGCAGATAATACCAACTGACATGAACAGGCATGAAGGAAAGAAGCCTAGGGGTATGGAAGAAAATTGATGGGACAGCAGCCATTCCATCCACAACCACGTTTACCAAAGGAAAAAATCGCCGCATGAGGACGAATCTCAAGAAGAAAAGACTAGCTGCATGTGTGGAAGGCCTCCCATAACATGTGGATTGTAGTGGACTTCCTCTAGAGGAACAGTCTATTGGTCCAGAATCACCTGCCCCAGAGGATGATCCTTTAGTGCTTTATGCCAGTGATGAGGAGTTTGGTGAACTTGCCAGTATAGAACAATCCCCTCATCCTCGTGCAGTACCAGCATCACCTGGAGCTGATGGTCGGCCACACTTTCGTGCCTATATCCAACCTGGATGCAGCATTCAGGAGGAAGTGCGACGACAACAGTATAGAGAGACGAATCGACGCCTGTTGTTTAACTAAAGATGCAAGTCGGCCGCTTCAGATTTTGGACTTCCTGAGCCAGGAGGGGACCGACGGCCATCAACCGAGTCAACTCGTCTGCGAAGGAGTAAAGGAGAGAGACCCCAAGTTAGTTTCTCCAGAACAAAGATGATCGGCCCAGCGGATTAAAGACAATTCGGGCATGAATGCATGAACACATGGCAATTTTTGAAATTTTATGTTGCGTTTTATTATGCATCCTACTAGATATGTCTAGTAAGTGTTAAGTTTGATGTTAGGAAGTAGTTCAATCTTGGCCAGGGGTGTAAGATGTTAGTTTTTGGGGCCAACAGTTAGGGAATTAATTTAAATACATTTAATTTAAACTGAATAAGAAAGTATTTAGGAAAACTTAAGAAAGTTTGAAAATGTTTAAGTAGGCCTGAAATTCAAGACGTGAGAGGGGTAAGTTAATTACTCTGTTTACGTGGGGGAGTTTGGTGACCAACCCTTGTGCATCTGGCACTTTCTAATGAATAGGCCCTGTGTTGTCCCTTACCAGGAAGGGTCAGCAAAGGATGCACAGGGCCATTAAAAAGTTTGGTCAGCATCCTTTCCTTTATAATAGCTGCCAAGCACTGCTTGTTTATGAAGGTGAAGCCATTTTAGCTTAATGGGTGTTGGGGTGACCCCTAAGTTTAGATTGTAAGTCAGAGCCTTTATTGGCTCTTAGTAGTTACCATGGGCCTTGTGAGTGGCTGGAGGGTATCATGTGATACCCTGCCAGGCCCTTATAAGCCACGGCTTTTTAGGGATTTGGGGGAGAAGTCCAGAGAAGTTTAAGGAAGTAGTTCAAGTGAAGTAAGTTAGGAGTTTGCCAAAGCAAGCTCCCAAAAAACAAGTCAGAGAATCTGACCATTCTTGCCGGAGCGGTCATGGGAAGGAGTGCTTATTAGATATATGCTTTCGGATCATCGACACTGGAGGACAACATGGCGTCTCTAGATGCTCATGACAAAAAGTTTGAACAATTAAATGTGCAACCACAAGCTGTGTTTTCCCCTTCAAGTTTTTCTTGGAAGGAATCTGAGGATATTCAAACTCAGCTAACGGATCATAATCTACAGACTTGGTAATGTTCTCCGATAGTGAATACTACCACTCATCACCACTCATCAGGACTCATCACGTCCTGATTACATTAATATTTCAATATGTGTATGAGATTAAAAAATAACATTAAAGCGAGGTTGTTGGCTGTTAAGCAAGGGCTAGAATGCTGGCAATGCAAAAAATTAAGCCTGTTGCCCACCTGGCAAAAATCACTTCCAACTCACACAAAATCGTCTGCTAAATTAAGAAGTGTACGTTCGCGCATGTGCAATAGATAGTGAGGCAAGCTTACATGACGTCACGGAAATGAGCCTCGCCATGCCGGATTCATGCATCACTTTTAAAGCGCACAACATCGCGGCCAGCTGGAAAAAATGGTAAATATGGTAACGTTTTTCACGCCCCTAGCAGAAGCGCCAATCTTTTTTGTTTTTGTAAGGTGCATCAAGTGGGAATTGGCATGCAATTTTTTGAGTAGTGAGGTGTTTCAGGTGTGAGGTGTGAGTTGTGAGTGATTTTCGCCAGGTGGGCAACAGGCTTAAACCATAGGGTTAGAAGATTATTATTGATGTCAGATAGAAGAAAATGAATTAATTCCAATGCTATTATGATGGAAGGTGAGGGTGAGCGCGCTTTTGTTGCAAGGATGAGAAAGTTATCGCAGTTGTAAAGGAGATGGCCGGTGCCAGTCATATAATTTTGATGTGCATAGGGGGCAGGGAAGTTGGGGTGAAATTTGAATGTAGCCTTTTTTTTGAGCAGGTTCTATTTGGGTTAAGGCAGAGGTGGAGGCACATTTTTTAAGAAAAAAATGTTTAGGTTTAGATATGGTTGTAGGTGATGGAGTGCAGTGTTGAGAAGCTTGTAGGGGCGATGGACGGTTGATCAAGGACGATTGGTCAAGTGGACTGTTGGTCAAGGGTACTTTCGTCAAGGGACAGTTGGTCAAATGTAAAATATTTTGCAAAAACACATCAACATATAGTCACATTTACATTTATAAAGGATATATATATATATATATATATATATATATATATTGGACTCTTGATTGCTAACAGAATAATTACTGGTTGAATGTTGAACAAAAAATAATTAAATGTTGAAATCAAACAAACTTTTTGCGATTTCTGCAAATGTCACAGAATTTCTGATCTAGCTCTTTTAGAAAAATGTAACAATATCCTTTTTCTGGAACTTTATTTTTCACTAGTTTTTTTTCTACGTTGTACCTAACAGCTCATCTACTAGCTGAAGCAAAAACAAACGGTGCTTGTGTGACTTGCATTGCTTTCAGTCAGGATTTACATAGATGCATCTGGGGGACAAATGCATTCACGCAGGATACATCCATCATGTTTGAAAATATTGCAATTGGCCATCTATTCGTTTTACGCAAGGTCGTATATAAGAAGGACCGTAGGGATAATCCCCCGAAATCGAAGAACTTTTTCAAATTTCAACCTAAAATCGGCAAAATATAAATGGGGAATTGCACTTTTGCAATATAAGTTTGGTTGTCTTATGGATTTTTCTATGGTAAAAACGCAAATTTTTTTTGGTACATAAATACAAATTTTTTAAGGTAAAAACGAGGACCATATCCCCATAATGTGTAAATATATATGGCCTTGGTTTTAAATTTGATGAAATAGCAATGCAGCATCTGATAAGCAGTATCTGCACTTCTTTTTGTATAGTTATAATCCAGTATCACATAGGGCGTTTTTGTTTGTAGTGTCATTTAATGCAATACAAATCAATTGGTTGCATCATGTATTAACATTTGTAGCTAGCATATTACGATGTATTGGTTAATTCCTAAACAGTAAAACAACAAAAAATCATTTTTGACTTGAAAATTTATACTGAATTTACACTGGGGTCCATGCGGACCCCACGGTAAAAAATGATAAACATCCTAACAGAATTTTGAATTTTTACTACTTTTTCACCAAAATAAATATACATATATGTTTAGAAACATATTTGGAACAAAGTCAAGAAATTTGAAAAAATTGACAAAAAACTTCAGTAAATACAACGATTGTAAAGTGGTTGTGGGGTCCATATGGACCCCATGGTAGTTCTAGGGTTAGGTTAGGCTAGTCTAGGCTAGGTTAGGTTAGGTTAGGATAATTGTGATTAAAATATTAACAATTTCGATATAAGTCTGTCCCTTGACGAAATTACCCTTGACCAACAGTCCACTTGACCAATCGTCCTTGATCAACCGTCCATTGACTAATCATCCGTTGACCAAATGTCCTAGAATCTTTATCCTATCTGCTAGGAAGATGTAAAAATGGGTGTATGCTGCCTCTATGGTTGTCTTTTTTAGAGATATAGGACCCATCTGTATTCATTTAGAAATAATAGATGTTGAAAAGACTAAGTATAATGTCAGTTCCATTCTGCTGTATCCTAATGTACTAAAACTAAGAATAAGACACCAAGAACCCCTTGCTTATGCAGTACTTCCTCTTTCAATCTGACAAAGAAGCCTTCTAGTATCTTTTAATTTCTGCTGTAAGTGATTTAGCTCCATGGATTAAAAAACAACCTGCATTGTTTTCCATATTTTCCATATTTCTGTGGGTCTCACATGAGCACCCATAAGCCCATAAGCATCAGGTGTAAATAATAAAATAATGCAAAAAAAAACTACAATCACACTCAGGAGGGAAGGAATCCACATACTTTGAGTTCCCAGTTCAGTACATAAACTTCTTTCCCACTGAAGACTCGTTTGTAAAATAGCATTAAGAAAGGTATAGATTCGACTTCTTATACAACTTAATTTATAAATGTTATATTTTATAACGAATTTTGGTTACACGATTTTGATATGCAATAGTTTGCCAAACTTTGTCGAGGTAAATTAAAAATGCCTACATTTGTCATGGCAAACTAGAATATGTCAACATTTGTCGCAGCACACTTAAATATGCCTACATTTGTCGCGGCACACTCCATCAGGTTGGAAGATGCTGGTGGAGTACCTTACATGAGGAGTGGCAATCTCGGGGTCTCATACCACTCGCCACCTGCTAGTGCATCTATTGATTGTGTTGGGATGCTCTGATCCTTGTTGATGTGGACGACCTGTTGGTCCTAGCGAAGAATAGGCAGGGTAATTGAATGGTCATTAAATATTAAACAACTATTCGCTTCCACGGCAGAAGTATCTGCCACCTAGTGGCCGATCACGGAAACTACGTAATGGCGGCTGCAAGGGGTACACTCTACACAGCTGTGACAGTCGTTCCGTAAGCGAAAATGGTGTCAAACTCACTGGTCATTGCGTCCAGTTAGCACCTTGACCGCCTGACAAACCACACGAGTGTGTCTATACGGCACTGAGTGAAATACTTTACGACAGGCCTTTAAATAATTAAATTA
>JAQGBW010005036.1:0-12687 GCA_034698625.1 Julus scanicus
GGAATTTTTCTAGGGGCAGCGAAATTTCGGCTAGGGGGAGCGCCGCTCCCCCTCGCAACCCCCTAATTACGCCACTGGCTGCTGGTACCACACTTTCAATGTGCTGCTTCCTAGGCTTTTAATAGCAGTTATAAAGTTTGAAGTTGAAATTCTGACAAAACAATCATTTGTTCCCCTTCAAACTGTTTGCATAGAAGCAGGTATTAATGAATGGAATACCTGAGGACAAAGATACATGAGGAAAACCCATAGCACCTGCACCACTTTGAGTTCTATGCATTTAACAACTGATTAGTTCACTATATGGTAGGGCTATCCCTGGCACCCTTATCTTCTCTCACCTCGTAAAATTCAGGAATTATGCTTGAAATTAGCGTTAATTTCCTGTTTGCGTTGGGATTAGATAAAAAAAAAACCTATTTTTAATATAAAACATTTCTCTATATTGACAAATATTCTGGTAATTATTCGTGTGAGGATCCATTGCAATCCTTGATATAGCAGAGATGTTTTCATGGAGAAATGCGATAGGTCTTAAACTCTTAAAGCAGTAGATTGTAAAGAAATGAAATAGGAATAAGGTCCAATGATGCAATTACCAATGTTTGCCATAGAAACAAATGAATAACTTCAAATATCGTGTGACTTTCAGAATTGGGGAGTATAAATTCGAAAACTACTAATCACTGCCATGATTTTCACTGTGTAGTCATGCAGTAGTACTAGAGTGTAAAGCCATGAAGCCCCAATGTGCCCCAAATTTTGATAACCTTAATGCACTAATTTGGAAGCAAGATGATCTTGTATATGGATGCCCCAATACAGACTTTAAACTTATTTGACACAGTAAGCGAGTGGATTTTTTCATTTTTTCGTCCTATTTTTTAGTTTTACTTAAAAATAAATTTTCAGACAGTTTAAGTGATTGTTTTGTCACACAGTCTACTGTGCTCATTTCTCTTAAAAGACTAATCCTATTTCCTAGGTCATGAGGGTCTGTTATAAGTAGGCTTAAAACAAACAAGCAAAACCTTTGGCATGCAAACAATGCCACTTCATCCTAGCTGCAACTGTATTTATGCTGTTTCACGTTAAATGTCCTTGGTGTCTTTATAAAAACAAAACAAAGTATCTAAACACTTCTTTAGCAAGACTTTCAAAGTTCACCAAAATGCTCATTTTCGATTCGCTTTTATTAGTCTACCTGTTTGCTGTAATGTTTCTTAAGTACTTTACTCGAGCTCCATGCCAAATGATGATAAAATCATCCTGCATTTTCAAACTGATAATGCCAAGCAGCATTGAGCTTGACATTATAACAATGTGTTTTGAAAGATAAATATTCCCACAATGCATTGAACTTCTGTGTCACAATATTAGCAATTGATAGCTTAAAGTGACATTCTTAAAAATAAGCCCAAAATTAGAGGTAAAGCACTTTATCTTATTTATCAGTTGTCATAAATTTATACAGTGGACCCTCGATACATCACGGGTTTTGAGTGATATTGCAGGTAGACATTATAGTCTGTAAAGCGATACTATCCAATACGTGTATTGGCTAGTTAACATAAGTTAGCAATATACTTAACATAAGTAATAGACTGTTAAATAAAGAAATGCCCAAATACTGTATACCTTTCATAAAGAATTTTTCGGTCACTAGTGAAGGAGCCATTCTGTTGATGTATCTTTATCAATTTTAATTCAGTGGAATTCTTATCATTTTTCCCCTTATTAATTGTAGGTTCAAGCAAATGAGCAAGCTCCGCAGGCACAGCCGCAGCCATTCTCATGGTTTCAGATGATCCGTGGCTTAGCAGTTAATGCTGCAATAATTTATTTTATTTCAAGTATGTTTCGTGGAAAACCTCAGAATCAGCAGGCGACAACCGATATAGCCAAGGTTCCATCTTCAAATTTGTTTAGCAACGGGACTATATTCGTAAGTCGATCGGCATTTTTAGTCTCGGCACTTTTTTGGACCCATTTTGGAATCGTGGTTGAATGGCGGGATTATTTTTCGTTTTAGGATTTACTCGTTTTCATATCAGAAAGTGAACAAGTTACCAATTTCGATGACCCTAATGCACTAATTTGGCAGCAAGAGGGTCTCGTATATGGAGACTGGTATGGAGGCCCAAGTGGTGATGGCACGTTTACCAGTGAAATAAAGATACCTGCGTCAGAAGTAAGGTTATTAAATTAATCTCCAGTTTTTAAAGTTTTCTATCAATGTTTTAAAAATAGATTAGTTTAAAATAATAAAATAATATTTGAATTGCATGTGACAGTCAATGTCAAAAGACTGGCTGTACAAATTTAATTAATAATGGTAACCTGCCATTAAATTCGACACTTTGTCTTGCAGCATGTGCAAAATAATGGATCTATATATATCCACGTATATCTTGTGAAGACTGGCAAATCGCCGAATCCAAACGAAAAGGGGAAGTACTCGAAGAGGTTCACGGTTCATAAACATAAACGTATGTCATTTTGTCAGGCAATGCTTAACATGTGCTTAACTTAACATGAACTCCTGAAGTTGATGTATGGTATTTTTTTTAGTATTGAATCGCTATAAAAAGAAGAAATATCAAAAGACGCATAATTTGTTAACCGGAGAAACTGTGGAAACTCCTGAAAATGTCAAGGTGAGCAATGATTTTACGGGTAAAATTTCAGTCAATGAAATTTCACTCGAATATTTAATTAATTTGATTGTATTGCTTGCGTTTAGAAAGCCGAAGCTAAAATAGAAGAAATTATTTCTCATTGGCATCCCAATTTAACTATTAATGTCATTGATGACCACACTGCATGGATCAAAGGTGCTGTTCCTCCACCTCTGGACGAATGTACGTTGTTCTTATCCTTTGAATTTCAATTCATATCAACGTTTAAATTAGTTGCATCTAGCCTTGTTTTTGCACATTAAAATGTCAGATGTACATTTACCAGCACCATTATAATTAAACAAACACCATTTTTTTTACAGTTATTGAGTTTGAAGATTTATCAGACAAGTATTATCCTATTGTATACGTCAATGATTACTGGAATCTGGTACGGGATTATCAACCTGTAAATCAAACAACAAAGTCAGTTATCCTGATTTTTATTCGTTTCAATATTTATTTTTACTTGCTGCTAATAATCGATCTATCATTTTAGGGTGCTGAATCTTACGTTAACATACCAGCCCCTATCCTTGTTCCGTTGGCAGCTGTATACGGCTCAGGGCATGCGCTCCAAATGGACTTCGTCCATGCTTGGGGATGCAATGGATGAGTCTGAGGAAGACCAAGACACTCTTAAAGAAGCGTTTCTGGAAACAAATCCTTACCTCCTTGGCCTGACAATCGCAATTTCCATCTTGCATAGCATCTTCGAATTCTTGGCTTTCAAGAACGGTAAAAACAATTAATTCTAATAATTCTATAACTTATCATAATAAAATATCTCGATTAGGTTTACTTTTTTTTTTTAGAAATATAGGAATGGTTTCCGAGGATTATTTTCACATTAGGGGAACATTTTTCATTACTAAAAATACTTAAAATAAAAATGTGACCAATATTTAAGGTCACTTTTAGGGTCGCCGATGCCGACCTTTAGAAGGCTGGAGTGGCATTTTTTGGCATGTAAATATCGCATTCTTGAAATAGTACGGGGGATTGTGGGTGATTTCTTTTGGTATAAAAACCCTGACCTGGTCTTTGAAGGGGATTATCGTTTTTCCTGTACTGGCCAGTCATGTCGTGATTTGCAACACTGCAAATATGGGCAAATATGTGGTACTCAAAATAATATGCATCTTAAAATTGAAGAAGCGAAATTTATGTTTTATGAGATTTTTTGAGAATTTTTTTTCTAAACGTGTTCAAATCATCATTCCTTATACTTTGTCCAAATAATTTCCGATATTGTTGAAGCCACTTTTTATCTGAAAACGAATCTGCAATGCTGTCGCAGTTTCATACTATAATTTGAATCTGTCCCGAATTCTGTTAATTTGCTTACATTTGTTTTTTATCTTGTGTTGTTCGTACAATGCTAAGATTTATTGCTCGTATCATTTCAGACATTCAGTTCTGGAATAATCGCACATCGCTGGAGGGACTTTCGGTCCGTTCCGTGTTTTTCAATGTCTTCCAATCGTTGATCGTCTTGCTATATGTGATGGATAATGAGACCAATACCGTTGTGCGCATTAGCGTGTTTGTGGGATTGGCGATCGAGATATGGAAGATCCATAAAGTTGTCAACATCGAGGTAACGGTGTAAAATATACGCTATACCTGTTAACAAGCCCATGTGTCCTTAGCTGATTCAAATGTCTTTCACCAGGTTTCGCATGAAAACAAATTTCTCGGAATCATTCCCTGGGTGCGGATAACGGACAAGGGCTCATATGCGGAGTCCCAAACCAAGCAGTATGACATGGTGAGCCTTCCTGTTACCAAAATATTTTTAGCAATTTGTTAAAAAAAAATGTTTTCTAATGAAAATTCGACAACTGTTACTTGTATCTTGCTTTAGATGGCCTTCAAGTATCTATCATGGGTGCTTTATCCACTCATCATTGCTTATTCGGTGTACTCTCTCCTTTATTTGGAGCACAAGGGGTGGTATTCTTGGGTCCTTTCCATGCTCTATGGCTTCTTGCTTACATTTGGTGAGTTTTCAATTTTCTTGGATTTGCCAAAATGTTCCAATGTTGGCTTTTGGAATAATTTCACGGCGGATCATTTGACCATAATTAACCCCAAACCTGCAATGGTACAATTTTATCATGTCTGATGACAGAATCCAAATTGCACAAATTCTTTGTTGGCATTCTTACAACCATAATTAACTCTTTAACCAGGAATGGTAAAAATTTTAAAGAAATCTCCAAATGCCGGGATCGCAGTGTTCGTGTTAAACATCCGAACGCTGGGATTTTTTTACCGATTCGGGAAATTTTTAATACCGTGTTTTACAGTCTATAAGACGCACATTTTTCTTAAAAAAATTGCCTCCAAAATTCAGGTGCGTCTTATACTCGCGTCTTATACTCGCGTCTTGTACTACTTGTTTTTTTTTTTTAAAAAATGCTAAAAAATTCAGGTGCGTCTTATACTCGCGTCTTGTACTACTTGTTTTTTTTTTTAAAAATTGCTGAAAAATTCAGGGGCGTCTTATAGTCCGTAAAATACAGTAATTGGAAAAATCTGATTCACGGTTCCGTATGCAGCGAGAATTTGGGCAAGGGCGAAACATATATGCACTTTGCACTTAAGTCAAGTGTACTTTGTTTTGTGCACAATATGCGGGGTTTTAAATTTGGGAATCAATCAACACAAATGAATTTTTTTTATTTTAAATTATTATTTATCAGGGTTCATCATGATGACACCCCAGTTATTCATTAACTACAAACTGCAATCTGTTGCACATCTTCCATGGCGAATGATGACTTACAAGGCGTTGAACACGTTCATCGATGACATATTTGCGTTTGTCATCAAAATGCCGACCATGTATCGTTTAGGATGCTTTAGAGATGGTTTGTTTGCTTTTTTTTGACATTTCAAATTATAATTTAATTTCTGGTGTTATTTTTGTATAACGTTTATTGCTTGTTTCCCCACAGACATAGTTTTCTTCATTTATCTTTATCAACGATATATTTATCGTGTGGATCCAAAACGAGTCAACGAATTCGGTATTTCCGGGGAAATGGAACAGGCGGCCAAAGAGAAGAAGGCCGGCATCACCGCTCCCGAAGAACAACAACCTACAAATTCCAAGGAAATTACAGCAAGTGCGAAGCCACCAAAGACAAAGAAAAACGACTAGTTGGGCTGATCGAATAAAGCTGCGATCTGTGAAATTATAGAGTAGAATAAGACCAGTTACCATAATCAGGCAAGTGAATATCACAATTTGATTTTTTTTTAAAAAGATAACCCTGTTTTTTTACGTTTCATAATGCAAATCAATTTTTTGTTTTGTCTAATTAATTTTTATACGTAAAAAAACTAAGTCAAATCATTCCCTCTAACAAAAACCTGAACAATTAAGATAGAAAGTGTGCAAAAACAGGATTGAAAATGTGATTCCAGATGATGTTATAAAATCTTTAAAAATATCAAACTGAAATCATCAATCAGGTGAATGTCGAATTGATTGTCGAACAATAGTAAACAGTAGTCATGGTACGTAATTTTGTAAATTTTTTTGGGTTTTCGGCGCACATTATATCAATTGGAAAGATTGGCTGAAATTGTAATGGGAAATTTTACTGATCCACATGCTAAAAGGAATCAAACGTTCTACGGGATCACATTCCTGTAGCTGCACACCAAGCCCACAATGAACATTAGGAATCAAATTGCCAGTTATTTATCGAAATGAGAACGGGAAACTGCACTATCAATGAATTCCTTCACGTTTACTAATGAAGCCAAGCTACCAGTGCTAATGCTAAGTGGCAGAATTGAAACAGGAATTCATGCTTGAAATTTCACTACACGTGGTAAAAAACCATCAAGCCCAGATGCTGGACGTTTCTGGTTTCATGTCCTTGTAAATCAACATGTGCGTTTCATGTTTTCTTGTACAAAATGTATTTGAGAAGAAAGCGTTAATTATTGTAGCATGAAGTAGTTTCCTTTTATTAAATTAATAACTGATGACAAAAAGCGTTAAACTTTTGTATTATGTGAAGTTTAGATTTGCACTTGTCCGAGGTAGACTGTCCACATTAACTGCAAGCACAATTTTTGCATTTTATAATTATACTATATTCTATAATTCTGGCAGCGAAACGAGATAACATAATTGTTGAATCTAACTGAATCGAACTCGTCTAACCCCATACAATTCAAAAGTGCTTCTGTTTCAGGTTGAGCAAGTTTCATTAGTTGGCCCTGAAGCAAGTTATCAGATATAACATGTTCGTTCTGGTGAGAACCTATTTGATGCAAAAACAGAAAGGATTTCAAATCAAACTGATTTATTTCATTCCAGTTATGACTGCATAGATTAAGCTAAATATTCTAGATCACCTTATCAGATATAAAAACTTATCAAATTTCCAAATTTAATGATGATAAAGATTAGAACTCTGAGACAGTTAATTGTACAGAATTATTGTTTATTAAAAAATAACGCCCCAACAAATTCTGACGAGCAGATACAACTCACTGGGAGAAAAAAACAAGGTTTTGCTGAACAATGTAATGACAATTTACACATGATAGAGTGACTGTTAGAAAAAAGAAAACAACTTCTAACTAGACATACCAGAGAACGCAACCTGAATTGTTTCATGTCAGAAGGATTGGAGATCAAAAAAAAAATATGCACATTTTTCTTTTTCGAATTTTGCAAAATTTGAAGTCACTTGTTTTGAAGCAAATACATATTCAAAAACAGTTTATCCAAAAATGGCCGCAAAAGTGATTTATGAAAAATAGTGTTGTATGGCAAGGTCCATGCAGTCCTTTTGAAAATCCAACCCCACAAACAATTTATTAAAAAGACCACATGCATTGAATGAACGCTTTCGCTAACGACTTTCGTTGTGCTTTGAATTCACTGGGAAACACATGCATCTAATGTTTAGATGTTTGCTTCCTTACAATAACTTGGTATACAATCCAATCTTGGAGAATTTATTGAAATATTAACAAATTTGTGGCATTCTAGCCATCCCGTTTACCAACATTTTTTTTTTTTTTAAAAAAGTGGATTTCGTAAAACTTTTATAAAAAAAATTGAATGTCTACATGATAGCTTCTATCGTCAAGGTGTTGAATGTTGAAATTAAAGGGTGTTTTAAAGGTTAACCAGACTTATTTTTCATAATTGGCCAGATTGTTATCAATATTTGTATCACCTTTGTTAATGTAACATCATGCCAATTATGAATGAATAAGTCTGAATTACCTGTAAAGCTCGCTCCCTTAAATTTGAATAACTACATGACAAGTTAATTTATGGATTTTTTGTTTGCAATGTTACATAATGGTTGACACTCCCTTTTAAATTTAAAAAAAAACTTTAAAACATATGCAATCTTATGAGCTCTTCACAATTAATTTCTAGCATTGACATTTAAATAATTTGCAAATTACCTGACTCCTGGCACGTTACGTTTGGCATAATCATCGTTTACAAGGAATGAAGAGGCAAATTAAGTTAACGGTGCCGGACCAGGTCCATCATGAACTTGGATTTAATTGGCAATGAAATACTAGTAGGCCTACTTTAAGCTCATCAAAAAGCATTATTCCCCTCTCCAAGTTTCCACTGCTGATGTCCACCGGGTCTCTCGTAGCGCTACCTTGAGTAGCACGTGGTTTCGAATTTTCAGAATAATAAAATTACGAAAAAAATTTCAGAAGGGACACCCATTTGCCCAGTGGCCACCTCTCCCGCAACGATAACAGAAGCCGTGCCCTCCGTAGTATCCATTGCGCGCTGAAACATCCCCATCATCATCCTCATCACTCTGACTCTCGCTTGAAATTTCTATAGGCTGAGGAGCATGGGGGAATGGGTTGGGGGGCCTTAATGGAACACTGTTGAAAGGCGGCATTGGGACATTATGAGAAGGCGCTATTGGAATATTGTTGGAATGGGCCGGTGGAGCTTCGAGCAAGGGTCTGATTGGTGGTCTGTTACCGAAATTGATAGGGAACAAGTTCATTCCTCGTGGCGGTGCCGGTCCTCCTGGCCGAGGCAATGCTCCTTGATGGTGCACCACCGCGCCAGGGTATGCATGTATTTGAAGTTGTATCGGCCGAATGCGGACCTGAGCTGTTACACGACCTGGAGCCCCACCTCTTGGTCTTCTTCTTGCCCTGTTGCTTTGAGTTACTTCCACGTGGAAAGGATCCGGAAGCACAATCACAGAGTTTCTGGCCGCGTTTTGTGCTGGTAATTCTGGAATTATTAGACAGAGTTTTATTAGAAAATGAGCCGAAAATGGGACCTTCACAGTTACACAAATTTGTAAACCTGCAGGAAATTAGCTGCATTCGGTGCCCGATTAAGTTTGAACTACACAAATGTATCAAATAATGCACGAGTAATTACTGTTTCTTTCTTCCAGTAGTTCTTTTCTCCTCTCCTTCATTGAGGTATCAAGCGTATCGACAATTTTCTCGATGAAGTTGTCTAGTACAAGCGAAGGTGTGATTGAAACTATTTTCTGCCGACATATTGGGCATTCTGGCTTCTTTTGCTTCCACTCATTGATGCAATAGCTGCAGTAGGAATGGGCACAATTCAAAGTAGCTGCCTATAAAAAAAACAGCACAAATTGTAACCATCGCCTATGCTGGGATTCAATCTGAATAAGGTGTAAGTGTTACCTTGACAAATAATTCTGAGCATATGCTGCACTGTAGCTCCGTTTCCATTGTCTCGTTGACGTTTTTGATTACATCATCTCGCATTTTGATTGCCAAGGCAGCGCTTTCCTCGTTTCTTGACATCAGCTCGACAACCTTCTGCTGCATAGAAGAACATTCGCCATCTTTCTTTTTGAGTTCCTCTTCGAGTCGTGCCTTCTCCTTCTGTATTTCAGCCTCTTTGGATTTGTCATCATCACACATGCTTTTTAGCCTCTCTGCTAACTGATTCTTTTCTTCTAGGGCGGTCATGTGCTTAGCATTTAATTCTGCTAGTTTTTGTTGCCATTTTTCCTCTTCTAAGATCTCGTTTTTCCTGCACTCATCTGCTTTGGCTTCTTCGACTTTTTTCTTTTCTTCCTAATTAAACCAAATAAATTTATTTTCATTAGTTTAGTTAGTTAATATGTTGGCCTTCAATGATGCACAGTTTTAAATTCAAAACTTTAACCCTATCTAAATACTTAAACTAATATTGTATTTTACTAATAGATAAGTAAAATTACCCTCAGTACTTTAATGCTAATTTTACTGACCGCCTACCTATAATTTATCAGTACATTCTAAAAATGGTTCTTTAAGAGCTACCCTTGTTTTCCTGGAAACAACTGTGGAAAATCTGGAAAATCAAAATTTGGAATTGCACCAGATATCATCACCACTAAGCCACCCATATCGATTACGGTAAAGCTTGCAGAGTAATAATTTATCAATTTAGTTTTTACTAACACTTTTTCATAACCAAACCATCGTATTAATTCGTGATTGTCTAAAAATTGCCAAAACAATGTGTATTAGCCTGGCGGTCAGACACGTATTGGAGTAAGAACCGAACCGCCAGCTGGGTGACTTCTTAGCGGACACAAACATATCAATGTTCGTACTCCAATAAAAGTGTCTGGAATGCAATTACAAAAACATGGTGATATGACGCCTGTCGAAAATGTCAATTACTTGTTCTAGTTCCCACTTTTTCCGCAGCGCTATCTCATGCTCCTTCATCGTGTCTTTCAACTTTTGTAATTGTACAGCAAGATCGTCATTTTTCTGCAGCAAATGGAGCCGGGCAGGAGTAAGGCTTTCAGGTAGGTTGTGTGCTGGCCCTGAGCTGGTTTCCCCTTCCAGGGACGTGGACTGTGTAGGTTCATCCGACTGAGGTTCGGGCTTTAGTCTTTTGAAATCTGCAGATCGCTTGTGTTTGGCCCTGCTTTTGAACACATATGATGCAATTGGATCCTCCGGGGATGCCAAGTCCACCACATCTCCTTCACGTAACTTGGTGCCTACATCCTTCTCTATTTTAATCCCGTTTATAAAGACCCCGTTGCCACTCCTGTCTATCACCTCCCATTCACATATGGGGCTGCCATCTGCAGTGGGACAAGAGACGAACTCGCAGTGGAGACGAGAGATGGCCTGAGACACGATACAGTAGTCCAGATTGAGGTTTCTTCCTAGCGTTATCTAAATGAAATTCGATTAGTGAACTGGAGCATTGGCGTGAAATAGGAACCAATTGCGAAGAAGGCCATTCTTACTTGGTGCTTGTTCAGCAAGATCACAGGTGCAGGTGGCTTTCTCAAGTCGTCCTGCGATTTCTTTAGAGTTAAACGCGGATAGAAGCCTTCTTCATCTTCACTACTGCTTCCACTTTGCGAACGTTCACTTTTGTTCATGTTTACAGAATCATCACAGTGAATTCTTTTCATATTTTGGCATGTTTCCACAAGGATTTAGCAAGTTCTATTGCGATTCCTAGAGTCCAGACATCACGCAAAATCGTTTTTGTGAAACGTACTGCGTTCATCACAGGCGGGAGTGATTCGAAATTTGGCGCCAAATCTTTTTAAAATTATTCTCCCGTATCTCAATGATTCGCTCGAGAATGTGTCAGAGACAAGTAGTGTTTACAACTTACTATGCAAATTAGCTACTGTAAAATACGAGTGCCCTCGCATAACTCGAAAGTTGTAGGCGAAATTTGTAAAAATCACTACCGTCAAAAATCATGAGGGTAAAGTGAGATGGCGCTGATGTCGTAATTTAACAGCCAATCAAATGATAGTGTAAGGTACTTCAATAGCCGAAACAACGTAAGCCGACAGCTGATCTAAAATAACAGGATTGCCAAATGTTATGTAAAAACTAAGCTCATCATAACACATCAGTTTGCGCTGCCTTAACTATTCTTTTGTAAATCACATATGACTTTTTTATTTATTAATGAAACTCTGTGCTACGTTTAATTTGTTGAGGCTTTTACGTGTCGGATATCCGTGAACTGCTTTCATGAGCCGTGAGGACTTATGATTCGGTACGTTTCAAGAAAGTGCAATTTGTTGTCAAATTTCAACTGTGTGGAAATTGTCTGCTGCTCGTTCTCTCATTTTTAGTGATTATATCATTAACTTCTCCATTCTTCGTGTAGCTTGTTCTATAATGAGCATGCAACCATTGAATGTAATACAATACAACGCTTTGGACTCCAAAAGTCCTTCTTCAAATAACATCATGAGTGGATAATGATAAATCGCTCATGAATATAATTAACATATAATTATAAATATATTGCTGCAACCCGAAGATGGATTTTGAAGCCCGAAACGAAATAATTAAGAATATGTTTACCATTGGCTGCAATGGTTTTGCCATTATGTAATGTTGCCCGAAGTTAACTTTAATGGCCGGGTTTCGATCTGATCAAATTAAAGCAGGTCGCGTCCAAAGTGAAAATATTAATTGCTTCCAACATGAAAGAGGTCTTGGGTAAGTGGAATGTTCAGTATTTTTCAAATTGATATTCGTTCTTTGCAAAGCCGTATATGGTAAATTAAGCACCAGTAGTCAGCCAGTTAGCGCAAAGGCGTTGTTTAGAAATTCAACAAAAAAACAATTGACATGGTTAATTGCAAATGTCTCATCGCGTAGCTAAGTCTGCTAAGAACTTATAATGTTAAATTACTGAATCCTGTAAAGATTTATCTAAAATGCTTTAAAATCTAAAAATATGACTTTGAAACAGTGGCGCCGGAACCGGTATGGCAGATGCCATACCAACTTTTTTACAAATTATTAGTCCAAAACATTTTTTGTTTGTTTTTATGTTCTTAAGCAATTAATTTTTTAAATGATTGAAATGTCTAATGTAAAGCAAAAACTTCAAAACGAAATAAGTTTAGTTTTTTTTATCATCAGTGTGGTCTTAACGGGGTTTGAAACCCTATCCTTTTCAATGGGAAAATTTGCAACGACACTCACCGTCAAACAAAAAGAGATT
>JAQGBW010005037.1:0-12686 GCA_034698625.1 Julus scanicus
GTATCGTCGGAATAGTGGTTTAAATTCATCAACTGTGAAGATATTAATTAAAAAATTCAGGGAGACTTAACCAATTAGTGATCTTAGACACTCTGGCCATCCTTCAACGAGTCGTTTAACACAAAACATGGATGCAGTTTTGAGAGTGTTGCTGAGAGTAGCTGGAGAGTACGTAGCCATAGAGGGGGAACTTTGTAAGCATGAAGATGCAAATCTTTCGCTAGAATACGCTGTAGAGAGCTTCGCGAAATGTCCAATTCTTGACCACGGTGACGAATTGATGTTCTTGGACTCTCAGCAACACTCTCACGAACTGCTTCGATGTTGTGTGTTAAAAAATCACTATTCCGACCATATTTTGCATGCAAATTGCATTATTATTTTTAAATTATTGCTCGACAATAAAAATGCGTTGTTTTTTCCGTGTAGCTCTCCATTTTTAATATCCCTAAACTTTCAGCTGTCACGCTATATTTTGCGCCATTTGTCGCAAAATTCAAATCTTGCGTGAATTTTGGGACACCCTATATATGGGATTTTGTGTTAATATTATTATATATGGCTTTGCATATTTTCAAAATTATAAGGAAAATGTACAGGGTGGCCATAAAATTAGTGGAACCATTTTAATAAAATGTTGTGCAAAATTGGATTTACTCTGATTAAAACAAAAAAGTTATGAATTTATGAAAAAAGATTCTCCATTTTTTGTGGCGACCCTGTATCTGGGATATAAAATTTCATGTATACCCCCATATAATTTTTCCACTTGGATATTCTAAAACAGATTACATAAAAACGTCATTTTTATTTGACGTCATGAGTGATTAACATTCGGATGCAATGCTTCGTACGTATTGACGTCTTTGGATCGATTAAAATGACGTCTATCGAACTTTTTATAGGTGAAACTCGACGACGACATGTTTATGACTGATGGAATATAATATAACAATGACGAATTATTTCGAGGGTTGTTTCATTAAAAACTTTGGATTTTAAAAATAACCATTTCAGGCTTGTTATGGCGGTTTCATATCTAAAACTTTAGCACCTTAATTCCGCTATAACACTAAACTCGTAACATTATCATTTCGTCTTGTTCGTGGGGGGAAAAAGTGAATCCTCCCTATTGCTTTATGACTGTGGTATAAGTGTATTACACCCTGATTAATTTATTATCATATCTACGTTATTATACTGTCATGTTTATTCCCCGGGGACTTACTTATATTATACCGATTTTTTTTAATTGCAAACTTTGAAGCTAAAGCTGTACTCAACACGTTTTGCATCCAAATGTCACGTGGGTTCAGCTTGAATTCATGTCAAAACCTTTCTCTTTAAGGAGAAGTCACTTATACATTATTTATGTATATATTTCTTACCTACACAGTTCTACCTACTTCCGTTGCACACGAAGCAAGGATGAGTGGGGAGGGGGGAAAAGGGTGTAAATTTGAGTAGTGGAGGAGGGGGAAGGCGCAAATTTGGGTAGTGAAGGAAGGGGAAGGCGCAAATTTTGGCAGTGGAGGAGGGGGAAGGCGCAAGTTTGGGCAGTGGAGAATTGTGGGGGAGCCATAAATTTAAGTAGGGGGGGATGGGGGGCGCAAATTTTGGTAGTGGAGAACAGAGAGAGGCGTACATTTAAGTAGTGAAGGATGGGGAGGGGGGGTGCAAATTAGGTTGTGGTGACGGAGGGGGGCGCCAATCGGGTTGTGGAGAACGGAGGGGGGCGCAAATCGGGTTGTGGAGGATGGGGGGGGCGCAAATTGGGTTGTGGATAACGGAGGGGGAAGGGGAGCAAATTGGGTTGTGGAGAACGGAGGGGGGGCCAAATTGGGTTGTGGAGAATGGAGGGGGGCGCAAATTGGGTTGTGGAGGATGGGGGGGGTCAAATTTGGGTAGTGGAGAACGGAACGGGGCGTAAATTTAAGTAGTGGAGGATGTGGGGGGCCGCAAATTTGGGTGTTTTGCCATGGGCACCAAATAACCTCGCTACACCACTAATCCCAACAATATGGCTATGATCGAAAAAGAAGTGGGGTTCCAATCGTTCATTTGCGGGTTTAGATTTTATTGCAGCATGCATTTAATTTTTTATTATTTCACGGGTTTTTCTGATTTGGCGTTGCTAGACGTTTTCGTAAGACGGTAGATTATTACTTAAAAGGATCCGAATTCCTCTTTTCTTATGAAAAGCATAGGCGTTCTTGAGTACGTCTGATCTTATTTCGTTTACACACGAGTAACAAGGGAAAATGGCGACTGGGAGGACTAAACGTAAACAGCGCTTAAAGGGCGATTGTAAATCCGTGAGAGGATAAAAATGAAAACGATGTTGAAATTCAATTAGAAACGCAAACAATTAAAAATTATACGGCGCAGTAAAAGCCTTCCATCTGCTATTAAGGCGATAATAAAGTCAATACCTGCTGCGAATGGTCAAAACCATCCGAGGAGAACCACCTTTGTTATTACGCTTCATTTGCGTAAACAGATTTCCCATTTTCGCTATTAATAGCTTTCGTAAATCCTATTAATATTCCTCGCATCGTTTTTAATAAAAAAAAAAGAAATAAATCCACTCTATGGGGAATATTTGTAATTAAACAATGGAATGGTGGTGTAATGGAACGCACGTGAATTTGAATTTTAAAAAATAGAACGCACGTGCATTCGTATTCTAAGAAATGGAACGCACGTGCATTCGAATGCAAGAGATTTTGGAATGTTCTAGGTTTAATTATTTTCATAATTATATTCGTTATGGTCATGTATACAATGTTATATTTATTCTTTATAAAATTTAAAAAAAAATAAACTCATAGTTTTATCGTTTAACTTTTCAGGTTAACGAAGAGACATTTGGAAATGCGTTGTTGCCAAACGGGCGCTTGTTATATTACTCTATTCTGGATTGGTTATATGACGGAGCTTGAATTGCTTTGTGGTAGGTACATTTACAGAAAAATATGCTCATTAAATATATCTTAAAAGTGAATTTAAACCACGTAAATCAAGATTACAACGAGTTATGAACGCTAGTGACGAGTTGAGATTAGTGAGTATAAACCAGTCTTGATCGGAAATGTGGTCATAACCAGTTCCGAATAATCTTGTTTACTTTATACTACAACTCGCTTTAATTGCTTAACAAAATAATCACCATTGTCTTATTTGTCTGTATTAGGGTATCTACTTAGCGCCCGTTTTATAGGAGGTAGGCAATCATGCACAGCTCAGGAGCACCGAAGGGAAAACCCACACTTAAAGTGTCCAGGACCAGGAATTAAGCCTACACGTCGATGTACGTACCTGTTTTTATTCCGTTTGCCGACGATTCGCCTTGGGTTTCTCGCGCACCCTGATCACCAGTCCGTGGGTACGTGTTTTCGGACCGAACACTGACCAGTGGTCACTCCGGCACCCCATGACCGTCGTTTTTCCTGCTTTAGTGCCGTTTTATTCCCAGCGATCCTGATGTGCAAAGTTTCGTTTTGCATTCTTGTTCGCCTTTGTCAGGAATCTCGAAGAAGGCCATGCCTCGTGAGGGAGGGAAGGAATGATGGTGGGTCGCGGCCTGAACTTTGAACACCTCTGAAGGCCGCTGTGCTGGAGCTGCAAACAGGGTGGACGGCCTCTGAGAGCCCCTGGATCCGTGGGCTTCTAAGCGCGCTCACACACAACCACACGCGTTGGACGACGGATGGAAAATCTGGGCGCGGGGTCACGACCCTCTTCGATGACGTATTTACGAGAGGGATGGCGAAGGAGGATCGGATGTCGATCCGAGGACGTTTTTCGTATTTTTCTCCCGTTTTTTCGTCGCCTTTTTTTTGGCTCGGAGCCACACCGCGAAAGCGAGAAATCCGTCGCTCGGATCCGTCAGGGGGCTCTTCGGAGGACCGGAGGACGGGGAGGGGTTGCCACGGCAACCGACGACGGGATGAATAGACGCACGGCGCTCCGAGCGCAGGAATAGTCGATGGCGAGGAGCGAGGAGAGAACATATGTCACGTGATTAAAAACTTTCAAACTTAAAAATTATAACCCCGTACAACAACCCCTCGAAAACCTATAGTGCCATGCAAATTCGTGCATTAAAAACAACGCATTCCCAAAGGAAAACACAGGATGATAGCTGTAGAAATCCATCATTTAAGCATGTCACTAACCTAGAAGAGGAAACAAACAAATCCAACAGACGCCAAAAATGTGCAATTCGTACATTTCAGGTCATCACCCTCCTTTCATAAATATTGTGCATTATATATACAAGAAAATTTAAACGTTTTTCAGAAGGGTTCAGGGATAGAATTTTCAATGTTCATAGCAAAAATAGGAAATTTACAACTCCGGCTTTACTTCCGCAAAAGCATTTAAACAGAAAGTGATTAATATATATTTAATTTTATTATGATCCAACTTGAATTGTTAAGGTTTTATGTTGGACTAAACCTGCTATACGAGCTAAGGAAAACGACGACCAGGTATACCTTCTATAGGCGCTAGCCTACTGTTTTATTGAAAGATTTAAGGTCGTTTAACAAACGTGCATTTTAATTTATATACAGGAAAGTTGGATGAAAACCGGTAAACGATGACATCCCTACAAGAAATTGGATACACGCATTAATCATAGTCTCGCAAACCATGGAAATTGAAGGAAATAATGATTAGACAGTTGTCGAGGTACGGTAGAACCCCTCTTATCCGGCTCAATAGTATATAATTAAGAAGTTAATATTATTATATTTTATGAACTCAGGACTAACGATCTCTCTCCCTTAACTAACCAACCTCCAGTCCCAACCAGGACGGATAAGGAGCCATTCAAAAAGGACATCCTCAAGAGGGGGTAGGAGGAGTGTATTATACGCAATTTTATGCATTACTTGATAGTTTAAAATTTTGTGTGTAAATGGACACCTTGTTGACAAGGGGTAGGGCGAAGGGAGAAAAGGGTCAATTTTTGAAGGAATTTCGGGAACGTCTTTTTTGAATGGCCCCTAAGATGGTTCTACTGAACCTCTACAATTGCTGCCCTACTATGCTCGAGTGTATTTATGGTTTGCATAACTTTATGGGGCAGCACAACGCTATTTTAGAATACACTTGAGTGCAAAAAAATCGACTCACCTGCATGAATCAAGTAAAAATGTGTTTTTCTCAGCAACCAAACGTCCGATTTAAAATCGGAAAAATGTTTTGTAGACAATTTATTCCTGTTTATAATTCGTCTAGTGTGAAAAAGATTTCTGCTGAATTTCTCTGGAGAATAGCCCGCAACTTGTGCGGCTACTTCCGGTGGAGTGGTCATTTTATCGACAAACCATTAATTAACAAAATGTCTGGATATGTGTACATTAAGCTCTGATAGTAAAATTGCATTCAGAAACACTTACAGACACAGGGGTACAACGATGCATATTGGCATAAACAATGCAAATTTGGGTTGCTTTAAGTTCAACATTTTTCACCTCAAGGATGCAGCTGGAATTTTTTGAAAATCAGGCGAATTATAAAGAGGAATAAATTGTTTACAAAACTTATTTTTCCGATTTTAAATCGGACATTTGGTTGCTGAGGAAAACACGCTTTTACTTGATTCATGCAGGTGAGTCGATTTTTTTGCACTTAATTGTATTTTATGTTGTTAAAATTGGCCTTTTTCTAATACAAAATCAATTTCAGCAATGATGTGCCAGGAAGAATTTTCCAACACCGTAGTCGGGAATTTGGGAACATGTCTGTTTTGGCTCATTTTGCATCCGTGTCCATGGTCCAGGAGTGTTCGCTGTCCACTTCGGGATTCTTTTGCCTGGTGCGTTCTTCATCTTCCAGCATGGTGGCGACATTCAGAATGAGGCTGTCGCTCGTCTTCGTTTTTTTCAGTTGACCGATGGACCTTTGACCTCCCAAGTTTCCACCAGCCGCTTCAGCTTTTTTCGTCCTTTCTCCCAGAGCAACATCTTCTCTGATCCTCCCGTCCCGTTCTTTATTATCCACCCACGCTTTCTTCCCCTCCCTGCCCGTCTCCAGATCCTCCGACGTCGATGGCTGTGGCGGTGGAGCTTTCTGCAACTCTATCTCCCGGAACTCGCTGAGGGAATAGTCGCTGCTGTCCTCCGAGCGGAGGCTCAACAAATCCCGAGGATCTGAGTCGTCCTGGAAGGAGGATGATGAAGAGGAGGTGGTGGCTCTCTCCAAGTCCCTCTCCAGGGAGATGCGGACCGGAGTCGGAGGGCGCCGGACGACCAGAGAGGCGGACAGTGGCTTCCCGCTATCCGGACGCCAGGAGTCGTCGCTGGCGTCCGTCGACTGGCGACGACCGTCTGTCTCGCCGAAGGTGATTTCCCTGTCGCAGTAGCCGCACTTGTCGGCGCATGCGCACACCAGAATCCGTATCCCGCAGACTACGAACCCAGCGGCGATCAGACATGGACCAATCAGCTGCAGTTCCAGGGTGTGGAAGACCTTGTCCCCGAGGCCCACGAAGGTGAAGACAAGACCAACGACGATCATGCCTATGCCCAGGTACAAGATGACAGCCGCACCAGGGGTCTCACGGTATTTGGGCCTGAAGCGTTTGTCTTCCAACCCTCCTCCTCGCTTGTGGGGTTGGCCACCGCTGGACACCTTGTTGGCCACGTTGCGGGACAACCAACGGCGGTAGGCTGACATCTGGCGGGATTGTTGCTGGTCAGCGGTGACTGGACCGGTGTCCTGCAGAAGGTTGGCTCTGGAGTCCTGCCAGGCTGAAGAAACGCTGCCTCTGGCCCCGAGGGCCCGAAGACTGTGGTTGTTGTTGTTGTTGTTGTTGCCGTTGCTCTTGGACGCCTGCTTCACCATGGTCAAAGACCCGTTCTGCTGACGGACCACGTTTTCGGTGGCCATTGGGCCCAATGACCCCCGAGATGAACCCGGCATCTTCTCTGAGGACCTCGTTCACGGTTAACCTGCTGGGAAGAAGGTAAAAGGGCACGGATTAGACATGGTGTGTCCCATATATATAATAAGAAAAACATTTAGGGCGCCATATCAGTGGCGTAGCGAGGATATTTGGCGCCTAGGGCAAAACGCCCGAATTTGCGCCCTTCCTTCAAAAAAAATTCCTTCACTACCCAAATTTGCCTACCCAAATTTGCGCCCTCCTCCCTCTCTCACCCATCCTCCACTACCCAAATTCGAGCCCTCCATCTATCCTCCACTACCCAAATTTGAGCCCTCCCTCTGTTCTCCACTACCCAAATTTGAGTCCACCCCATATCCTTCACTACCCAAATTTGCGCCTCCCATCCTCCACTGCCTAAATTTGCGCTCTCCTCTCTCCCCCACCCATCCTCCACTACCCAAATTTGCGCTCTCCTCCCTCCCACACCCATCCTCCACTACCCAAATTTGAGCCCACCCCCTATCCTTCACTATCCAAATTTGCGCCCTTCCTATCACCACCCCATCCTCCACTGCGCAAACATGCTACTTAAATAAGTGCACTTAAGTATACTATGTAATTTAACAAATCCATTTTAATACTTTGGGCGCCCCTTAGACACCGGCGCCCAGGGTGGCTACCCCCTCTACCCTCCCCCCTCGCTACGCCACTTTACATATACTGTGCATATGTCCAAATAATGATGTCATTTCCAATATTATATCCATTTTTATGTGCCATATATTATATTTTTTTTTAAACTAGGATAACGTAATTGGAATAAAATAACGAATGCATGCATGCATGGACGCCATCTTGAATTGGGGTGAGAACCTGATGAAGGCCAAGGTCGATTTGTCTAGTTGAAGGTCCATTCAGGTAGCTGTGTTCGCCACCTATGGTGCGTTTCTGAACACTTTGTTTCCCATGCACGCACACTCTAATTCACTTTTTCCGTGTTTATAATTTCTTTTTGCACGCTTCTACCACGCCCATTTCTATTTCAAACGCAAAAGGCACAATAGACGAATTTTGTGATTGGGTGCACAAAAAACAATAAGTCAGGAACCGTTATCCCGCATTGCGTATTGCGAATTTAAACTGCGTGCAACTACTTTCAAGGGATAATTAATTGTCAAATCTGCCAATAATACGTTTCATTTTATTAAATGGAACAAACGAACATGTTTTAAAGACTATATTTTTGGCTGTTTATAAAATTTATGAGTATTATTAGTATTATTATTATTATTAGCATCGTTGTAATTATAATTAATGAGTTGATTTTCTTTTTTGATAGTTTTGTTGTCCTCGTTGTTTGGCCAAATAAGAAACTCCCCACGTTGAAGGGTATATACCATTTTTATATTTACAAAAATGTGTTATAATTATAAAATATAGATGATATATGAAATAAATATACAAATCTTTATAATTTAGAAAAATGCATGCTTTAAACGAAACAAAATAATAATGTTTTTTTTAATATAAATTGTATGTTTTCAGTCAAATATGTAGATGTGGAGTATATTGATGGACAAATGGTTTCAAAGTAATGGTGAGGATATATACTAATTATAAACATAATATATACTTTTATATGCTGTAAATGTATTATTCAGGGTGTTCCTATAAAGTCATGTCTGTGGAAGAATTCTGCCACAATTTGAGGGATATGATGTCTCTTTTAATTTTTTCAGTTGCTGGCATCATTACAATGCTCATACAAATGAATAACTGAATACAAAAGTTTCACTGCCATACTCATAAAGGTGCGTTTCTACGTGAGATTTACTCTCGCGAGTTACTCGTCACATCTCGTACTCCACAAAATTCTCCAAACATATAGCTCTAACAGTGGGGATATCCATCGTGGCTTAAATTATAAGCTGAGGCCTAAAGGTGTTTAAACTTCAGATTAGGAAGAAATGGAGAGATCCACCCTAGACTAAGTTTCAGACCTAAGAAATATTTAGTCCAGAAGTCAGGTTTAAATTATTTAATCTTAGGCTGAAAAAATTGGTGATATTAACTGTGGATTAGGATTAAGCTCAGGCTTAATGACAAACTTAAGCCTATGCATAACAGCGAAATTTATTATTATTTGGAATTCAAAAGCATGTAAATTGCATTAAAAAATATTGATAGCCAATCACAGACAGTATTAGCTAGCTTTTAGCTGTGAACTAAATGGATATCTCCATGTTTGCTAAGCCAAGACTTTATTTTAAGCCAAAGTTTAAGAAATAGTCTGAAGCTTGGCCCTCAACTTAATCCGAGTTGGAACTCACCAAAAAGTTTAATACCAGAATTTTGTCTCGAGTTGTGGCTTACATATACTTTGGCTTAAAATAATACCAAGATGCTTTAGACTGCAATGGATATCCACACTGTAAATATTTTTTTTAAAAAAATACCTAAACATAAGCATCTCCTCAATGCTCTGCTGCTATGCGGAAAAAGCCATCAAAGTTTTGCGAGCTGCTGTCAGAGACAGCTCTCGGACAGTAGCACGCGCATTTTTGCACGCGCTACATTGAAAAGTGCAATCTCAGAATCAGAGAACAAGAATCTCGAGAGTTTCTCTCCCGTGGAAACGCTTCTTAAGTCTTTATCAATCTTTATGAAGACTTGGTTGTTTCTTACCTTTTAGTTGTTTATTTTAAATGATTACACTATAGTTCGCGTTGAGATGCATTTTATCGAACTTTCATTTTTTGTTTGTTTATTTTACGTAAATTATCAATTTGAATAAGTAAATATGGCAATAAGATAAGTAAAGAGACAAGTTTACCAATTTTTTTTAAAAAACTTACGGAACAAAATTATAATTTATCATTTTTTTGTAGTTTTTTTTTTTTTGCGAAAACGAGATTTTATAAAAGTTTGTCGCGATTAAGATATATTTTGAAACGCTAACTAAAGTGCTTATTTTGAATTTGTTCCATATGGGGTGCAGAAGTTATAGAATGTCGATAGGCTTACCTTGCACGCGCGTTTGTCACGTGGGATCGTCGGCACGTGGCATGGCCCTCGCACGCGCTCCTCCGTAGCCAGGACTGGTCACGTGCATGGAAGGTGAGCGCGTTCTGATGGCACGCGGCCCATGCAGTTCCGTGTCCGGCCTTGTTTACCCTCGGTTGCCACGGCGACGCTTCGATGGACGCCCCAATTCTACCTTTTTATGAAATCGATAGCCATTGGCTAACAAATCAGAACAAGTTGAAGGATTGATCCGCCAGGTGTGGATGACGACTAAAAAGGTAGGGGGGGAAACCCCTTGGATACCTATACTACTATTTTCCTAAAAAATGATTCAATTTCATTTTGCCCTCAATTTATTGCGAAGAGTCCCACGCAACTTTCACCAAGATCCCCTTTCACTTATCCTGAAAGTGCCCATAAATTACAAAATGGCCGAACTGATAGGCATGTATCCACATTCTGAAATAAATCCCTGATGATGGACTTTGACGCGTAGAAGCACATTTCGAAAAACATGTATGGCCATATGCGAGGTGTGACAATTAAATAACCGAATTGGTGCCATGCGATTTTTATTCATTTTTTTTTACAATAGCAACTTTATTATCTTCAATGTACACCCCTCGGTGATCTCTTCATCGTTCCTTGCGAGTTTTCCACTGTGAAAATCAGTGCTGCAGATTATTTGCTGTAAGCATGTTTAGAGTCTCTGCTACTTTTTCTTTCACTGCGTTAACACTCTCAAATCGGTTACCTTTTAGCACAGATTTCACCTTGGGGAGTAAAAAAAAAGGTGCATGGGGCGAGATGAAGAGAGTAAGTTGGATATTGCAAACTTGCAACACTGGGATCCCATGCTTTGCCCAGAAGTTCTTTACAGACAGTGTCCTGGTGAAGGATATCCAAAACTTGTTCCACAAATTGGGTCTTTGTCTCCTCACTCGTTCGTGGTTTTCCCAAGTTTCACAAAAAAACTTGGTATTAACACGTTGCTTATCCCCGAGCTCACTGCTCACCTGTACCAGGTTCGATCCGGTTATTTAATTGTCACTTATCTTGCAGGATCATTCGTGGATATATACATGTATAAATGGTCACATATTCGCATATACAGTGTTTTAATATTTTTTTGTGGACAATGATATAACCTGCCTGTGGGGCCATTCGAAAATTAAGTCACACCTAGGGGGGTGGGTGGGTTGTTTGTTTTTTGTGACAATTGTGACCAAGGGATGGAGGGAATTGTGACTAAGGGGTGGGGTGGGGGGTTGTTTAAAAAGAGGCAAAAAAGTGTGACGTAATTTATGGATCACCCCAAAAATTATCATCTTTCAAAGGTAAACCCATCGTCATCTATAAACACATTTCATAAGAATATTCTGATTTCTAATCCTGTGTAACAATTCAATATTCAATGTTGTGCGGTGTTGGACACCGTGTATGTCGAATGACGGTTGCACGCAATTCGACATCCTTCCGTATTATATTATTCATAAATAAGATTAACTATTGAATTTTTTCATATCATTAAGAGAAAATGCAAGAAATTGGTTTCTGATGACGGTTTTTTTTATTGTCCGAATTAAGCCTAGTTTCGGTTTCAGGCTCCGTCAAATAATATTAGGTTTGTTGTCTTGGAAATTCTGCCATGGCGACAGTATTGAATAGCACAAAAAATAACGACACAAAGGAAAAATTTCGAAAATCACTCTTGTTATGCGCAGTATGTAAGAAGAGAGAAAACATGTTTATTGGCAGGTTAATAATATCTAATTTTCATACTTATAAAATTGTTGATCCTAATTGAAATAAATATGTCAGAAAGCATAAATGCAATCCCAAAGCCAGTGGAAATAAACAAAGGCGAAAATTTAATGATTGATTAAATCCTTAATCATTTTTTTAAAAATTGGTTATGAGAGTGCACCAGATATGATAATCCTCTTGATTTCATGGCATTTTGAATTGATTTTTTTTAAGGGTTTGAATATCTTATAAATAAATGAATATGTATCGATTGATATACGATATGAAGCCCTCATCATATGTCATTTATTTGTTGACTGTAGGGTATTGAATTGAATTGAATTATAATGGTTTAAGGGGGATTACAACCTTATCCCCTTCAATGGGTAAATTTGCAAATACACTCACAGTCAAACAAAGAAATATTAAATAAAAATAAAAATTGTTTAAAATAACTTAATAAATCAGCAAGGGGCTTCGCTCGTCATTTTTCATTTTAAAATAGTAGATTTTTTTAAATGAAATAAATATTTAAAATTTTGCACTCACAGCTTGCCTGTCTTATGCTGCCACCTGCTGGCAGCGTGTGCAAAATAACGGACATTTTTCAAACTTTATATCAATTTTAAAAATCTACCATTTCAAAGTGAAAAACGACAAGTGGAGGCCCTTGCTGATCCATTAAGCCACCAAAAACAATTCTCACCCCCACCCAAACCTCTCTCATTCAACTGTGAGTATCTTTGCAAACCCCACCCATTGAAAATGATAGGGTTGTGATCCCTATTAATTAAACCAGAGGGATCACCAATTCACCTGAATTTAGCGATTTTAAGGACCTTTTTATTCAATTTTTTAATGGCTTACAATAATGCTGAAATAATCTTCGTATTTCAATAAGGGAAATAAAATTATATTTTAGTAATTTGTGTTATTTACGTAGTTTTTACGAAAGCTGAAATGTAAATAAATTCAAATGTTGGCGCCCTATTTCATTCTAGGTTTTCACGTGCCAGTC
>JAQGBW010005038.1:0-12685 GCA_034698625.1 Julus scanicus
AAGTCCTAGCGAAGCTAGGGCTAAATTAGGTGTTTAAACAGGGTAGATTAATGAGAATTAATGGTGAATCGCTACAATACGTTTATAAAAATATTTAGGTCTGGTGGTACGCCAAAATTTCTCAAAAAGTCAAGTGGTACGCAGGTGCAAACAGGTTGGGAACGAAAGTCGCTCAATAAACTATAATAAATTCTACAAATAACAAGCAATAAATAACAAATAAACACTCTCTCCAATCTGGTCACATTTAACAACTGTGTAATTTAATGTTCGTTTTGTATTTAAACAAAATCACTGCAGCATTAAATAAATTCTAAGCATTTACAGCAGGTATTGATGATAGTTCCATTTTTAAATTTATTTACCAACAAAAAACACAGCGTTTACTAATGTCAATATAACCCTAGATATTGCTGACTGAAGTTGGCCACTTTCACAAGCAATCCCACGACGATAAACAATACACATGCCGTGAAATTTGTCTTGCTCTTTGGAATAGTTCGTCACAAGCGGTCCACAATAGGCATTAGACTTTACTTTCGATTTCCCTCATTTCCGTTTTACATTTGTTTTGTTGTTTTATTAATATTGTTTAATTATGACCGTTATAAACGAAAAAATGCTTTTTCGAATAACGGCTATTTCCACAGCGATTATCATCCGTGAAAATATTCATTGTGGGGCGGGCAATAACACCGCACGTCATCAAACAAAATTTCGACGATTTGCAACCGTTGACAACACTCCAGGGATTTTATTTGCAGAAAAAACGGGCCTATCAAGAAGCTATGCGCGTCATGTCATACACCAAAAATCCCCCTAAACTCAATAAACCAGGCGGGCGTTTACAAAAACGCAATGGCCGACTTGTTGCATGTTTCAAAAACTAAACAAACGGCGTTTATTGAATTAACTTTACTGAAAAAAAACAATGTTCATCCCCTACCTTTTAATTACTGTTCAAAATTGCCGTCACAAAAAGTGTCCCCTTATTATCAAATGGAGAATACACGACGGCGAAAAAAAAAGTCGGGATTCCAATCACGAACGTGGCACATTGACGTACAAAAAAAACGTCAGACTCAACATGTCGATCGATGTCCCGTCGCTCTGCTAACATTGTTATAGTGATTTGACATGATCCCAGTTTTTATTGCAGGGACCATATCCAGCTTCGAAGAACAACGTCGAGCCAGGAATCATTTATGTAAGTAATTTTTATTAACTTTAATGTCGTTAAACTTACAAACACGGTGATTACCATTCTGCTCATCACAGGAATCAATTAATAAAGAGAGATTTATTATAGTTATCGGTGATGAAGATCCATGCACCTGGACGGGTCAGTGGCCTTAGAGAGAGTGAAAATCTAGTCACCATTTAATTAACTTAATTCTAATCCAATTAATCACTTCTTTTACAGATCTTATGGGTGACTAGGTCTATGGGTGGCCCTTCATCGTTTGAACAAGTAAGGCAACAAGTTATCATATAAATACATAGACCTAACCTCATTACTTTTAGTTAAAAAGGTTAAAAACTCACAATAACGCAAAAACAAGAACAACACATGGGCCCTCTGGCGCTTGTTTTTATTCGCTATTCCCGTTTTTGGCGCTGTTCTGTTGGTTGCTTGCTGGTCGTGTTAATGGGCGGGGCATTTTACCACTGCGCGCTCGTGCTGTTATTGTAGACCGCCTTTTGTTTGATTTGACCTGGTGTTTGCTGCATGTTTGATGACTTGCTCCACGCTTAGAGGTGTGTATTTTTGCGATTTGACATTTTATTTTTTTTGGGATGAAATTAAGGGTGTGGGAATAGTTACTCGTTTGTTGATACAATGTAGGGTGTGATTATTATGTGTACAGGTAAACGAATCTTCTTGATTTTTATAGTGCCTGGCCTTGATAAGGTGTGGTATTGTTCTCTTGTAGGGGCAATGCGCTATTTGCTGTTTTGCAGGCTTTATGAGCCACTGATATATGGCGGTGTGCTTATGGATGTGGTTGCCCCCTGTAAGCTGTTTTTAAGGTATTGCTTAATATTGCTTTGGAATTTAGTTAATGTGTCTGATTTTTATTGTCTTGACTTTGTGAAAATGTTTTAATGAATTTATTATCCATTTTTTACTACGCCCATTTTAAATCATCTAATTTCCCATGGATAGTTGCAATTGCGTGAAATAGGCAATCATTATGTTTAAATTTGGGCATTGTTGACCCAGTTACTATATTTTTAATTTACTGTCTTTTTATTATTGTTTTTAGTATATTTTACTCGGCCTGATGAAGTCTGACGAAGCAAACGAAACACTGCCGAAAATAAAGAATTGTTAATCTTTAACAAACTTTATCTCTTTTATCCCTCATCTACCTAGTTTTGGTCGAGAGGTCTTCATAATGTCTATTTTTTTTTCTTAAAAACTTTTTGTCAACTGACTGCATGCATTTTTTAACTAGTATTCGTTTTATTGTCTTGTAAAGCTTTTTAATGGTAAATTAACTATATTTTATACTTAAGGCAGTTTAATCTCAAACAACCAAATAATAATGGGTCAATGTTGGCCCAACATTTGCCCTATATTATGTGATAAAAGTCTGCCAACATGATTTGGTTTGTTTACTGATGTTAACTTAACATAAAATCGCCCCATGGTGCAATGTTTGCCATACATATAAAAGTGCCATTGGGCCAATGTTTGCCTGCTTACCTAATTATGTTGACCTAATGCTAGCAAAACATATAGGGCCAATGCTGGATCAACATAATTTGGTTGGTATGTCAGCATTGGCCCAACATTGGCACTATACATTGGGTTAACATTGGCCCTATATTTTGTGATAACATTCAGCTAACATAATTTGGTTTGCTTGCTATAACATAAAAACGCCCCATGGTGCAATGTTCGCCTAACAAATAGAAGTGACATTGGGATAATGTTAGCCTAATGTTAGCACAACATATAGGGCCAATGTTAAGTTAACATAATTTGGTTAGTATGACAGCATTAGCCCAATGTTGGCTCTATAAATTAGGAAAACATATATTTTGCAATAACATTTAGTTAACATACTTTGGTTTGCTTGCCAATGTTGGCCTAACATATAAAATTGATGTTAGGCCTATGTTGACACACTAACCTAATTATGATGGCCTAATGTTAGCATAACATATAGGGCCAATGTTGGGCCAACATTGGTATTTCAGCATTAGCCTAACATTTTTGTGTTACCTGGGCACCGTCTTGCCAAATCATCACCATTCCCACCCAACGAGCAATGTGGGGTCTACTAGCATCTTTGCACAGATACCTGAAACTCAACCGAATGAACCTGAACACAGCCAAATCTAAAATTATGATCTTCAGTCACAATTACTCAAGAACTCCCAAGAACACTTTTCAATGGGGTGGTGTGCCTCTAGAGGTGGTCAGATCCTTGACATTTTACTCCGGTTTGCCCAAGGAACACCTATCAGCCCTCAGAACAAGGTTTAATATGCAGGCTCACTTCCTATGCAAAACACCCCTTTCTAAAAACCTTAATCATATCCCTACTTACATTTCTCTGTTTACTTCAATCTTGTCTCCACTACTAACATACAACGCAGCTTTGTGGGCTTGGGCGAAACAAAACTTTCTAGAAGTATTACTGGAACGCTTCCTCCGGAGGATATTCTGCCTTGACTTTCGATCCCTGTCTTATCTCTTAGACAACAAGCTAGGAGTACAGCCCACTAACACAACCCTCATTTCCTTGTCTTTCAATTTTTGGCTGAGAGGTGCTGTCTTCTTTCCCTTGGCCTCTGGCCCAGACCCTGTTCCTGCAATAACTGGCCCTACCCCAAGACAAAAACAACCCTTTTTACCATTTTCTTCTTCAACTCAAGTTTCCGGATATTGATTCACGACCCCTAATACTCCTCACCAGGAGACTTACCACAGAAACTGCCACATGCCGCTTTCATGCCGCCATTGACGACAGTATTGCCCGCTCCTCGCGACCCTACTTAGAACTTTACGCCCTTATCAACACCCTCTAAGCTTACTTCTCCCTCAATATTTTATTATTCTTAAAAAAATTAATCTTTTAGATTTGTCTGAACCCCTCCAGAATATTTACAAGACATGGCGTGCTCACTATCCACCCCTCCACCTTTTGCTCCCAATGTGAATCTGCCTCTGGTTACTGGTTCCACCGTCTTTATTGGTGCACGCACCACCTAATCACTTCTACGATCTTGAATTTACCCCATCTTCTCACCTGCAACACCAAAAACTTTTTTATTCCCTTCTCGCAGACTTGCAAATCCCCCAGATATGGATCCTCTACAGGGTGGCAAACATCATTTTACTTTTCCGAATTCAGAATGTTAAACTCCCAGCCCTGAACTAACAATTGAGGTAACCACACATGTGACGATCACTGTCTTAAGCATGCCTGGTTGGATTCCCCGTAAGGGCAAACTTGAAGTATTTCTATCTAACACGGAAGTGGGATGTCGCCTTGTCTACTAACAAACACAGCTAAGTAAACACATCATACCCATAATAAAAAAATCGGTGAGACGGGCTGTAACCTGTAGAGTCTTACATACAAATACATGCAGCACAATAAATAGATCGCCAATAGCAAGAAAACTACACCACGCGGCACGATCACAAAATCAAACCAACTAATAGGAGGCGCCAACCAAAAAGCCTGTAAGCCCTATGGGACTACAACGTGCGAAGTCCCGAGCCAATTATACGCTGCACTAAACTGGCCAATCAATATAGCTACACTTATAGAAAATTATAGCATTCACTAGTTAGTTGCAATTATGTTGAAAAGGCAACGTTGTTATAGTTGAAATTTGTAAATTAAGAGTTGTTGTTGGCTCATAAACTTTTCTCTTATTGCTGTCTTTCCTGAATATATTGTATATTTTTAGATTTATCGACCTGATAAAGTCCTGCTGAGGGACGAAACATTGTTGCTAACTCATGTATATTAGTTAATTTTTTACTCTTATCCTCATATACTTATGGTCAAGAGTTTCATGATGTCATAAATAGTTTCCAGTTAAAAAGCTCAATAGTGTAGCAAGTAAATTGCAAGTTAGTAGAGTTAATGACTAGCGCCCAAAACAGCTCTAATTTCTCTACAGCAAACAAATGTTCATGAACAAGTACTATAAATTAGTAATGAAACAAAAAATACTTTTTTTTAAAAAAAAGCAAATGTAACTAACACTAAATAGTGTTAGCCATTCCTAATTGCCAAAGTTAGCAGAGCAAATAAGCTGTTAGACCACAAACCCAAAATACCCTTGTGAGCCCTTGCGCTCTAACATGTTTGCCCAAATAAGAAGTTCTGACCCCGAATCTTTAAGGGCACACCTCGCCTTCAAACATACGTTTGTACCTAAGTGATCATTGATCACAGCGCTATACTGCAAAGGCAGGAATCAAGCCGAAGTACTAACATACTTCTACCTACAAAAGCTAAACTAACCACTGTAGTAAATGAAGGTCGGACTACTTGGATGAAGAGACTGGTGATATGAACACCTAACCAAATGAAGACATAAATTTAGATCTGAGTCAAAGTTTGACTTCCCTTGGTGCAACAATCAGCTATCTAACTGCACCAAGTGAGATTGACCATTCAGTTAGTTCAATGCAGACTCATACTGGAGATGACATTATCTCTCCATTAGAAGTCTTGCAAATTTTGACCAATGCAAGAATAAATATTTCTGGCAAAGTGTCCACGTGCTGTGCCATTTGTCCCCAATTCCTTGACCTTACGCAACAAACCGCTCAAGCAATCGATAAGCTCAAAAAGACTTGTTCGGACCTACAGTCCGAGAAAAACTCTGCCTATGCAGCACTGACGTTGAGCGTAACTTTGTCTACCAAATGGATAGACAAACTTAAAAAAATGTCAGGAGTTGGGAACAAGCTCTAGCTAATGAAATGAGGAAAAACACAACCTTCCAGCCAAAGTTTTACAATCTGGGGGGTGTCCAAATGTGTCAATCATAACTGGCCCTTCTGCAAACCAAATTGTGACCACCGCTGCTGTAAGTTCGGCATTAATCAGTCCGAACTCTAGATGCTTAGTAACACTCGGATTAGCAAAGGCATTTACAGTCAGTACCGATGTTGCTACCCTAAATAGGGCAAGTCGAAAGAAAATCGACTACAGTGAATATGATTTCACTGAGGCTAAAGTAACCTCTGGAAAAGGAGACTACTTCTATAGTTGGTGGGAACAAGTTCAGTTCATCATAGACGCTACCAAATTAACCGAAGAGCATGGATGCGATGCCTTCTTCTGGTTACAGATCGGTGAAGCTCGAAGTTTCTGGTTTAAGGTAATGCATCCAAAACCTTTGTCGAAGCAAAAATTGCTTTCTTCTCAAGGCATGGAACCTATGAGACTGACATTGTGCTATGCAAACAAATCAGTCACCTCAAGCAACGCAAGTTTCAATCAACTTAAGAGTTCATCAAACTCATAATGTCGAAGTACCACAATATGTCGTACTTACCTATGCCTCAAATGATGGTGCATGTTATTTTTCTGGCCTTACATTAATCTATTCGTTTCACATCAAAGGAAATTCATTTAAGATAATTATTAACAAATTAAAACAATTTTTATGTGTCAAAGGAGCCATCCATAAATGACGTCATGTGATTTTGGCACAGATTAGTGCGTGACGTTATTTATGGATGGCCCCTTTGATTTAAAAAATTGTCTTAATTTGTTAATAATTAAGTTTACTAAATTTTCTTTGACCTAAAACTTTTACATGATGTTTAGAACACTTTAATTAAGAAATAGTAAAATAATTTTTTAGTTTCATAATGTAGTTTTTATTTTATTGCTATAAACATCTGAAAGTCTCTATAGTTTCTGTGTAAAAGTCCATCAAATCATGATAGCAGTTCCACCTAGTGCGAGCAGGTGTCCCCAATTTGCTTTACCTATTGAAAAACGGAGAAGGTGACAGAACAGTAGTAGCTATAGATTATGATAAAACAATTCTTAAATAAAATTATAGATAAGGAAGACGCGATACAGGTATATAGAAGGATACAATTTCAGCTAAAATAGCAAATATACTAAAAATCAGATCAAGTCTCACATGCATACAAAATTAACAAAGGCAACCAGTTGCTAAGCACAATATCATAAAATTAACAAGGCATAACATTGACATCATGAATTCTTGATTGTGTAAGAATAAGTAGGTAAGTTTTTGGTCAATGTAAAAGTGTATATAGCCTTTATTTACGCCAATGTTTTGTCCTTGCATTGCCCTTTCAGACAAAGATTTTTAATTCATTTTCAAAATTTTTTTAATTGTTGTTTTAATAATTGTTTTATTAATTGTTTTATTAATAATAAGATGTCCTGTGCAAAATTGTAAGAAAATTGAAACAGTATTAAAAAAGTTACAGCCTGGCTCTTTAAAGAGCCACCAGGGCTTACCATGTAAACATTTTAATGAAATGTAAACAAAAAAATATGGAATTTTGTAATGCAACCCTATCAGATCATTTAAATATCATATGTTAACAATAGTTGCAGTCATTTAGGTAAATGATAAATAACAAAAACAGTTTTCCTGGTGCAAAACACAATGTTACATGGTTGACCAATTTTTTTTGTTGTGCAACAGAAATTGGCGAATACCAAACCCTCAAAAATGGTCAAAAATGTTAGGTGACTAAATATGTAAGTACCATTACTAGTTACAATGTGTTTTTTATGTCAAATGTAGCTAAATTTAGCAAATTATGACTACATGCATGCAAAACATGCATATAACATGCATGCTTGAAATAATTTACAATACCATGTGTACAGAATAACCATAATCAACAAATATGTGAAAAAATTACACAAAAGAATTCCTAAGTTCTAGCGGCTCTTTAAAAAGCCATTCCTGAAAATCTTAAAAATCTAACAAAGAATTAGAAATTTAAGCTAGAATTTCTCCCAAATGATCTTAGTTTCTAATTTAGCTACTTATTATTTTTAATTGTGTGAAAATCGCACTAAAATATCTTAAAAAAATTAAAGAAGTCAGGTCCCCCATGCTTGTTTTTCCGCCTAAACCTAGTTTTTTTGAAAAAACCACCAGGTGGAGCAAGCTAAAATCACTACTATAATAAAGAATATGACTTTGAGAATTTATGGTAACGAGAACATAAGCTGAAGTGCCATTACTTTTTGTTGAGGATCTTTGTTCTGCTTTGTTGAAAGGTAACAGATGTTGTAGCTTGATGAAAAAGGCTCCAATCCTGAATTTATAGCCATCTAATCCAGTAGAAATCAAATCTTCCTGAGAATTGATTATTTGGGAACTTGAGGGTTTAAATTAAAAGACTGACTAGTTTTTAATTTGAACAAAACTTGCAAAACTTTATTTAACAAGTTACAAAAGCTACAAAAAGCACCAGAAAAAGTGCATAGGTCTAGCGTCTTTAGACCCTGAACAAAAAGAAAGAGCAAAAAGGTCAAGAAAAAAGACCAAAAACCTTCTTTTTAATTTAGCCCTTTGATTGGTAAGGGCCTAGAACACAAATGCCATCTATGGGCACAAACGTGCAATGCAAAATGAAATATACATGAACATTTCATAAAGGACAGAAAAGTTTGCATGCAATGTAAATAAAATCATTTCAAATGTACCTAACAATGTTTAATGAAATTTAAACTTCCCACTGGTTATTAATTGGCAATAAAAAAAAACGTGGGTACCATTTAAAGCCAGAGCGCCCTAGCTTGTCAGGCTTACTAAAATGGCGGCAACATTTGAAATTGCCCAAAACGCATTTGAACGAAAATTAACAGTTAAGCTCCTGTAGGGAAGCATGAAATCTCACTGTTGGAGTAAAACATTACATAATCTCCAACAAACTCCTCCTTGATCCTATACAGGAACTTCAAAAACAGCACAACTGTTACACTTAATCACTAAAGATTTTCTGTTTGAAGTGGTTCAACCTGGGAGCGCTCTGAGGCTTCGTGAATATGTCGGTCATATTTTCAGGACCAGCAATACTCTACAAATAAAAATAGCCGTTAGCCAACCACTCTTTGATAAAGTGGAATCTAATTCCAATGTGGTTCGTCCTCATCGTCTTGACCTTATTCCAAGAAAATTAAATGGCCGACAACGAGTCTAAAAATATAATTGGGACGTTAGACAAATTAATCAATGGTTTAAAAATTTTGAATACATTCACCAACCAGTGAACCTCCTTCAAACAGATCACAATACCCATGTATTCCTACTTCATTGTACTTAGGGCCACGACAGACTGCTTTTTGTATCCCCAGCTAAGAGGGACGCTGCCTAAAAACACCATGAAACCTCCAAAGCTCTTTCTATCATCACGGTCATTGCCCCAAGAGGCATCAGTGTACGCGTAAAGAGCATCAGAAACACATGCAGATAAACAAATTCGATGGTGGGCAGTATTAACACAATACTGAAGCAACTGTATTATACCTTTAACATGCTGTAGAGAATGACGGTTATTATACTGGGAAAACAGGATCGTCGCAAACAAAATGTCTAGACGGGACCTGGTTGCCAGAAATAACAAGCTGCCGATGACCTGCCTGTAGGGGAATAATTTTTCCTCCTCACCTTCGGCTGGCACATGCTGTACTGTTGCCCCTACGTGTATTGGAACCTTGACGACAAAATTAGCCGTCAGGTCATATACTAGGGCGAGGTTGTCAATGTAATCCCTCTGATGGATGTAGATACCTCCGTTAGTCCTGTTAAAATTTACTCTTAACAGAGGATAAATTTTAACCAGGACAGCAACGTCAAACATGTCACTGATCACTTTAATCCAGTGATCCTACACAGCCTTGTACTCTGCAAAAATTAATATGTCATCCATATAAACTAGGATGACCACATGTCCATCACAATGAAACACACAAGAATAACCTTCCATTTTCTTGAAGCTAGATTTCAGTAGCTCATCTACCAGCTTTAGATGCCATTGGCAGCTACTTTGATGCAGCCCATACACTTAACTTCTTCAGCTTCCAAACGACATCCTTGGTTGACTCTCTAAAACCCTCTGGAGGCAAAACATAGGTGGTTTCAGGAAGATCGCCACATAAGTACGCACACTTCACGTTGACATGACAATCCACCCAACCCTTCAACACAACAAGCAGCATCAAATAAGGGCGAATTATAACAAAGTTGTGACATTCCCCAGGGTCAGGGCCGCGTGTGGCGGGACTGGTCTTGGTACAGTGGAATGCGCGCCCTACCTCGGAGCGTATATTGTGTACCTTGCCCTTACGAGAGTTACGTAATGGGCTGGGAAGGTTCGAGAACGAGCCGCATTCCTGCTGCCTGTAATATAAGGCGGGTGGGCCAGCAGGGGGAGGTAGTTCGTGGTTGGGGTTTGACCTGGCAGGTCAACCTCAAGTCGTTATTATTTATTTATGCTTCTATTATAAAGTTAATCAAGCCCCGCAAGTTTGCGGGCTCTTGTGTAAATCGCGCGGTTTTCGTGAATAAACGAGTTAATTTCGTACTTACACTCCTGGCTGGCGTGCCATTCTTACGGAGAGCCCTGGTAGGGTTCTTACAAAGTTCACAACAGGTGATAAGACTTCATCGTAGTCCACTCCAAAATCCTGTAGATACCCTTGGACGACCATCTGAGCCCTGTAGCGTTGGACAGTCCCTGTTGCATCCTTTTTTAATTTGAAGACCCACCTGGTCCCCAACACTTTGTTGTCAGCTGGTCGAGGAACGATGTCATAGATTTCTCGTTTGTTAATGGTGGAAATTTCTTCTTCCCTGGCCTCCAACCACTTAATCTTTTCCTTTGAGGCCACAGCTTGTTTGTAGGAATGTGGCTCCACAGCCACATAGAAAGTAGAAACACTTGGAGCTTCAGAAGATTTACTGGTATCGGCAGCAACAACAGACAGGTGGGAAAACAACATTTTGTTCTCATCCTGCTCAACACTGAAATTAAAATCCCTCATGCCACTTTCTAGCCTCCTGCTCGTTGTGGAGGATGTTGTCCTCCTGGTCCTCATAAAGAACATCCTGCCAACCAGATCTTCTCGTCACTATCAACCTTGTCCATATTGGTTGACAAACCTTAACCCTCGCTATTTCGTCCGGATGTTGTTGACCTGCTTGGGACAGCTTGGCATCCTCGGATTCGGCCCATGGAAATCGTTGCGGAGTCGGCTCTATTTTTTGGGCAGCTGTTACCTGCAGATTAGAACAGTTGCTGGCCCTGGTCCACGTCTTCTCAAAGATTTTTACATGTTTAGATTCTGTCCCCTTTTTGGTGACAGGGTTTCAAATTTGATACCCTTTAGTTTGGAAAGCGTATCTACACAGTATGCCCTCCCAACCCTTTGCATCTAGCTTGTCAGTTCAAGCACTCTTCAGCACAAAGCACTTGGATCCTAGAATCCTCAAATGCTTCAAGGACGGTTTAATTCCCGAAAAACATTCTGTGGGGGTCATACCATTTAGTTTGCTATGGCCAAACCTGTTGCGTACATGGTTAAATGCAACAGATAGTTCAGGCCACAACATCTGAGTTAGTTTGGAATCCTCCAGGACAGTCCGCACTCCTTCAATGATAGTACGATTGTACCTCTCCGCGATGCCATTCATCTGTGGAGAGTACACATTGGTGCGCTGATGCACAATTCCTTTCTCGGCCAAAAATTCTCCGAACTTTTTCGAACAAAATTCCAGGCCGTTGTCCGATTTGATTGCCTTGATTTTCTTTTCTTCCTGTCTTTCACGCAGATTAAGGAAGCTGGGGAACTTTTCAAACACCTCCTCCTTGGTCCGCATCGGAAAAACAAAACTTTTTCTAGAAAAATCATCAATTATCGACAAAAAGTACCTGCATCCGCCACCAGACTGAGTTTTTGCTGGTCCCCATACGTCCATATGGACCAGCTTCAAGGAGTTATGAGTGGTGATCTTTACATTCTTAAAAAACTACTCTTTGTAATTTTGCAGAGAGCACACGCGTCACAATCCAAATGATAATCTAAGTCTAAGTTCCTAAGTCCATGCACGTAACCGTTTCTAGACAGCTGAAAAATTGACTTACAATTTAAATGAGCAAACCTGCGATGCCACAGGTTGGTCAGGCTCTTTTGGGACTTCTCTCCCGAGAAATCAGCCTAGTCAGGAACATCTTCTGCTGGTCTGGGTCCTTGGTTTTCCTTGGTTCCGCTATTTAAGTCATCCTTCAGCACATGTGCCATCAGACAGTAAAGCCTAGACACTTGTTGAATCCTGCAAAGCACTAAATTGAAGTTAGTTCTTTGGATTTGAAGGAAATTTTCTTCAATCACAGTTTTTAAACTCCTTTCAGCCACATGCGTGAGACTCAACAGATTTCTGTGAAATCCAGGGACATGATGGACACCACTGAGAAGTAGGGTAAACGGCCGTCTGTTCATCTGCATCCCCAGCTTAACTTTCCCTATTCCTCGGGTCTTTTTAAAAGACCCGATAAAAAAGTTATACATGGTTGTGCAGGGTAAACAACAGGTAAATACAACTTTTTACTATGTTAGTGCTTGTTTTGAATGATTTAAATGACAGAAACCTCTTTTGCTTGTTACAGGTGACGTTAAAGTAACCGACTCAGCACAAATCA
>JAQGBW010005039.1:0-12684 GCA_034698625.1 Julus scanicus
GAAACAACCCCCTCGCCCGTTCTCAAAGTAAGTATGCTCAGATTAAATCAAAGTACTTTTAACGCGTTTACATGGCTAACTCAATTGAAGCAAAGTACTTTTAAGTGCTCATGTAACCACAGTAATAGTTTACTCCTAGAGTGGTCTTCTTCAGGTGTTAAATATGGAAAACCACTCAAACAAAATGTGAGTTGCAAGAAAGATTAAAACATTCGGATGTAACACTTATAACACACCTTTGCCACTTGTCCACTTGAACCAAACGCTCGCTTGCGCTTATGACTGGCTTATTGTCTAAAATGGCGAGAGCAACATGTTTATGAAAAGTTCGGGAACATACTTTATGTATGTGGAGTTTACATCTAGTTTTCTAGTAATTAATTATAAAGTATCAAATTTGTTTGTATTGAACCATGTCTTTTACCCAGGACAACATTTGCAATTGCGCATTAGGACTTCCATGTAAAAATAAAATGATATGGGACCTGGATTACATCGAACATGAGTCACATGACCTTTGCCCTTCTTGAAAAACATTCACCCTATACGATTAATGCACTTTACTGATTATAGAAGCCATATAAAATTCAATGTGGATTTGATATGGCCAAATGTAACAGTTGTGATCAACGTACGTTTTCAATACGTCAACACGTAGATGTTTTCCATAAGGAAATTCTTGACGACATACATTTCCCAGAAAGAAGAATTTTATTACTGAAAAATTAAGCGACTGATCTGGCTAGTTATAGTAAAAAGTCATTAATTCTGCAATTGACATTTATGCAACCCCAGATTGAATGTTTAATGATACCAAACAACAGACGTATGTACATCTCAGATTTCTTCCTTTTAAACACAATTATATAAGAGGCAAAGGATTACGAGACAAATTCAGCTACTCAAGTTTATCTAACATGTTGCTGAACGCCATTTTTGTAGTTTTTCTGTGCAGATCTGTCTTCGCGCCTTGCCATGTATGGCAAATGCGCTCGCTGAGGATTCAAACGACCAACTCATAAATTCATTCGGAAGTTCGGATTTGGTTAACGATGCAAAGAAACAGGTAAATAATATCAGATCAAATATTTTGTATTTTAATAAAACATATGTTGCATGTTATTAAAATCATTCGCGTGGAAAAATTACATGTGGCATTCTATGTATACATAATACAAACAAATTTGTAGATAATTAATTAATTACTAGAATACGAAATGTAAACTCCACATACATAAATTATGTTCACGAACATGTGGCTAGCAGTACAAAAATCATACATATTTTATGTGAAAGAGGACTTAAATCTGAAAAAAATATACATTTATGCAAAGTGTCACATGTTGATTTCAAATTTTGTGTTTCAACATGGCGGCTTTTGACTTCCAAGATGGCCTCCAAATCAGCTTCATATTATTCCATTATCATTAATATTTAAACACAAATATTGTAACATAGAAATTTTACATGTTAAATTCCAACATGGTCGCTTTTTAAATCATAACTTCAAAGATGGCGTCCGAATCGGCTTCTCATTGTTTAAATTACCAGTATACTGCACGTGACATGTTATTCCACACGTTTTAGAACATCGTAGAAGAACATTTGCAGACATTTTTCGGAAATTTCAACCTTATTTAAATACTTTTGTGTGAAAATTGCATTAATTTTGGTTTATAATATTGCAAATCGGTAGATGGACTTAATCTTTGTGTTGTGCGCAAAATATTTTTCGGGAATTTTCAAGACCAAAGCAGAGTTTAAAGACAACGCAGAGTTTGAACCCCGCAGTTTCAAATTTAACCATCGAAGATACATGAAAGCTGAACAATACAAGAAATAAAGGTAAATTAAATCCCTGAAATACCAAATGTAGTACATTAAGAGAAATCGTTAGCCCTAAAGGACCTACTGATCGATAGCATTGTGTAATTTGTCATGGTCATTTTCAAGTTAATTTAATTATTTCCTTATCGATATTCAATGTCATATTCTAAGTAATCGGTTGTAATCGCGGGAAAAAATCCAAGAAAGGGTGCATATGCAATTTATTAGCATCCACAAAAACAAATGCATTAAGACTTATTTAGTGGCTTTCACGCTTTTGTCATTGTGAATAAAAATTGTTTATTACTGCAGAATTCTTTTTCAAAACGAGTAGTATAATAATATTCAGTGTTAAAAGTGATTCAATAATAATTATTAATTCATAATTATAAGCTTGCATGAAAAAGGTTTAAATTAATGTTATAATAGGAGATGAGATTAATAAAACCGCCGATTTTAATTTTGTTTTGATAATGTTTAAGGTAGTTTTAGCCTACATATTAGATATCAAAATTGAATTAAAAAATAAAGTCGTTCGTCATATTTTGTGTTCATATTTGATTCATAATAACAACAAAATTAAATGTGCTTGGATTAATAAAGCTGTTATAAAGTTCTTCTACATTATGTGTTTAACCTTGCATATAAATTTGCTACAATTGTGATAACAGCTTACTTATAAATTCTTGTTATTTGCATTTTAACTGCAGTGGTGGCTCAAAAAAAAACTAAGTAGGAGGTGCTGCGGAGTAATGCGGCGAAGCACGCCAGTCATGACTGTGGGAGCGGCAGTGCTCTCTCTCCCTCACAGCCTGGCATGCAGCTTCCTATGTGCCTATTAACTGGAGGATAGCTAAAGAGTTAATTCAATAATTTTAAGAATAAATTAAATTAGAAAGAATTAAAGATAAAAAGACTTATTATATAAAATGTTATCTATAATATCCAGTGATTGGGGGTGATGTAGTTCCGCAGTGCCTATGCACGAGCCGCAACTGTTTAACAGTGATTATACAAATCAAATTCTTTAGCCATAACTGCAAAAACATCTGAGCTACCAAATACATTAAACAAGTCCATGGAAAACAGCACAAACTAGAAATTAATGAAACATATTAATTAATACGACCAAATGCATTAATTCTTGTAAGTTTCAGAATGCTCGGTGTGCAATCTTACCTCGAGTAAAATGTGGTCCTTGATTTCGACTAAGCCTCCTAAGGTGAATGAGTCCGTGTCCATTATTTTGGTGACTATTATGAAATACAGCTGATTTAATCTTTGCTGAAATGTTAACATTAATAACATTATAATCGCTTTAAAATGTCCATGAAATTGCCATTCGGCTTCTTGAAACCCTTTTATTATGTTTTAAAAATGCATTTAAGATTAAATATATTTAATGTTGTAAGTTACAATTACCACCGTGTGTTTAGCTGAAAACAAACGCTCGTAGTAAACCTGATTAACAAGATGCTCGTTCAAAGATGTTAGCAATGAATTGCTCTAAAAACATACCAAAAATATATGTAACAATTGTTAAAAGTTAGGAATGTGAAAATGTTTTTTCATTGTAGAGCTGTTACACATTTATTGCTTGACCGAACGAAAGGACCTAAAAGAAATTTGCAGTTTTAAACTTAATCAGAAATTTGCAATTGCTTATTCTGGTTATGTTCGATAAAACAAGATGTATGAAGGAGTAATAATTTTCCTGTGGAAAAAATAAGCTAGGTGACAAAACATATTCTACTGAAAAAACAAACATATATTTACCTTTTGATGGAACCAATACGATGAAAGCAGGAACATCGGTATTGAAAGGGCCATTGGCAAGCACCCTGGATTAAAGAATAGCATTTCAGAAATTGCATTCATTAGCCCAGTACTTCCACAAGCATTGTTTTGTGTTTTCATCGACATGATAAGTGAGGTAAATATGATATTTTGAAACATCACTTGAAGTAATACGAGCTTTGAAAATGCCGCATCCACCGCATTTGAGATTTTCGAAACGTGGATGTAGATTTTCATAGCTTCATTGAGTTTGCGATGCGCTTGTAGCTCAGATCGAGCAGAACAAACTTTGGTTTCGACGTCCGCAAGAATCTGCCATAAACTAATGCTAACAAAAGTCATAAATGCGATGGAAAAATATGGAAAGCAATTTGTCGTTTGGAACAGTAATAGCAATGAAGTAACTGGAATTGCAATCAAAATATCTCCACTTTCAGGAAAAAACACACTCTTTAAAAAACAATAGTTGTAAAGTATGGACAAAATTATAAGTGGAGCAAATGCCACCGAGTGCGCGATAAACGAGTAAATTCTCATCCATTTACAATATTTTGATCCCACTCGATACATTGCCAAGTTTACGTATAAACTTTGCAATTGAACCACACTGCGACACATCACAACATAATTGGCAAAAAAATTAACAAATGGTAAACTGATGAACAATTGGGTTGTTTTCAAATTTTGCAAATCATTCAATAAACTTTCTGCTAGTGTATTTGAGTGGTCCATCACATCACGATACACCAGCAAAATCATGACAGCTAAAAGTACACATAATACCAATACCATCTTATAATAAAAAAAAGCAATTGCGTGAATCGGCTTAAAAATTCTATTTGGCTGCAAATGGTTTGGAAATGCATTAATGCCGAAGAAATAAAAAGTATAATAAAATGGTTTAAGGAATGTTTCTAGACTCTCCATCGCGTAAACGTTCACTACCTAGGAATTTATAAGATATTCTCGTGGATGTTAAAGTAAGTTTTGAAGGCATACAACTTGTGAGTGCAAAATAATTCTGAGAAATATGTTTTAAAATTACTGGTTTAACAACGCCAATCGATATGCAGTTACAATATTTGTTCAACTCGCCTACACTAAAACTTCAATAATGAACATTTAATACTCCGGTAGAACAAACTGCTGGAAATTCAACTGAACGACCTATTTTAAACCCTAGAAATAGCCCACCACCAGTTGACTTTATCATACGTATTGTGTTCATCTGTTTGCATGACAATGTATTTATAGGAAAATAGCACTTTAGTTGATATTGGGGAGTTAACGCACTCCCTAACATTATCATACAACCTATCCATATTTTATAACAAATGAACCATTATAGGCATTGCTGGTGTTAAGCGTTTAGAGATGTCAAAGTAAGTGCGACAATCGATTTAAAGGAGGTCTAAGTAGACGCTTTTGCTGCTCGTACATTTTGTAAAAGAGATTTAAATAATTCCCGCTTCAAATTTTACCGCACATTTTGTGTTCTTTTATTTTTTCAATACCATTCCTTTCAGTTTTCAATCTTCAAATTTGCTTTGTATTTATTGTTCTTTCAGGAAAATGAAAAATTTCCATTATAAATGTCACTTGAAGCCACCCCCTCCTCCCCAACTCCCCAAAACCAAATAAAATAAACATATTCAAGCCACATCAACAAAATTTGAAAGTGGAGGTTGTGAGAATCCCAGGGCCAAGGGTACAAGGCTTGTGGGAACCTAGGCCTAGGTACCACAGAACGAGTTGTAACAATTAAAGTCAGATTGTAGATTCATCGATGTTACTATTTATTGTGCATCAAATTAACAGTGGTAATTTAGGTTGTACATAACTAATGAAATATCAGAAGGCACGTGTAAAATGCACATGGTGGCGAGCAAGGTCTCGGGATGTCCGTCGGGGTCGAGAACTGAGCGTGAGAGAGCGAGGACAGATCATTGTCCTCGCGAGTTCCGTTTTCAGGCCATGTGGTGGCCGAAAGGCCGTGTGCTAAAGCGCCCTTTTAGAGCGTCACGTGGGGGATCGTCCAATAAGTCTTGGACGCCACAGGCTAATAGGCGGGCCCTGCCAAGCTTGTTAATGAGCAGGCAGATTATGTGCGAAATGTGGGCAATGTGTAAAAGGTTGATTATGTTGCCCTCTCTGTTGCCCTGGGCTGGCCAGCATTCCGATAGAAGGTTTGCTGGGGAGTTCGGGTAAAGGCTCCTTCACACTGTCAAGTTTTCGTTAAGTTAAGTTTAAGCTAAGTGTAAGTTGCCCTTTAGTTAAGTCGAAACCCTACACATTGTAAAGTCAAAGTTAAGTTAGACCTCTATTCTGATTGGCTAGTACTGGCCGCACAGCAGCGCCATCTAGCGATCGAAAACGCAAATGACCGAAAAAGTACTAGAGGGCCTGCTTTTTCCATCTCTCTTCCCATTGGCCAGGGAATCTCGCTTCCCCATTGGTCGAAATAGAAACTGTTTCTATTCTCTTAAGTCGCCCTTAAGTGTGGCAAAGCTGTCTGCTAGTGACGTCACAACTCCACTTATTGACTTAACTTAACGAAAACTTGACAGTTTGAAGGAGCCTTTAGAAGTTGGATCGAATTGGTCACCTGTTTTTTTTCTTGTGCGCACGAGCTCGGGCTCAGATAGTTTTATGTTTTCGGTGCTGCGAAGTTGCGGCCCGCTTGACTTTAGTTGTACCATTCTTTTGTTTTCACTTACTGTTTTGGATTAAAACTTATAGTTATCTTTTTGCACATCGTGCCCAGTTTTGTTTCTCATCATGGTGATTCGGTCCCTTGGACATAACATGTAAATTTCCGAGGGGCCGTTTAGCCAGGGATAAAGTGTATTGTTTTATCATTTTGTACACTATTTGGTATTTTTTATAGCATATGGACCAATATAGCAGTTACACTTACATAGTATGTGCAAGTATGAAGTAAGTATCGATACGGTTTAGCACGTACATTTGGGAAAGTTTGTTACACTATATTCACACTGACCAAATCAAGTGCACTGATCCACATCAAGTCTTGATCAGGTTCGCGTGAACTCAATCAAGACTTGATGTGGATCAAGTCTTTTTGTTGTCTGCACTTTGTTTTAAAGTTACTTCCTTGATGTAACTGAGCTATGCCTAATGTACTTTTTTACATTGTTTAAGGTCAATTTTTGTAAATTTGTCGAGATTTTCTGCAAAAATCATCTTTGAATTTTTGTGGTAAGGAGTATTTGAAATAGTATTTTCATGTTTTACGTAAAACAAATGATAAACTTTGAAACTTTTTAGTCTTTAGATTCAAGGTCATTTGAAATTTTTCAAGGTCATAACCTAAATTTTCCATTGAAATTCTTGTTTTTTGGAGCTTTTTTGTTAAGGAATATTGGGAATATTTGCAAAATATTAAATTTATTCAACAATAACATATTTTAGTGCTGGATTTCATGCTCAAGGTCATCAACAAAAAATTGTTACAAAATTGGTCGAAATTTTACAAAAAAAAATACATTGAAATTCTTTTGTTTTTTGCAAATTCATGTTCTAAATATTTGAATGTTATTATCGAAATACAGTATTTCATTAACTTTAACACATTAGTCTTATATTTGGCAAAAATTAACAAACAAAATTGCGTAAAATTTCCTTAAAAAACCAAAATACGAGTATATGCTCAATTTTTGTGTTTTTTGCGCCTAGCTGTATTAGTCTCATTAGTCCGTTACATATAGCGCCGTAGTTTTTGAATTGCACGTGAAGCCACCAGCGCCGTAATGAATGTGCTTTCAGGGTTAATATTTACGTATTGGATTATAAAATTCTTGTCATTTTTTCTCCGTCCTTCATCGATTGATGTCGTTTTTTGACTTTAGTTTTCCTTTGTTTTGACGAAACTAATGATGTTCTTCGATATACAAATGGAGACTTCGCCACTTACTGAATGAAATCGATGAGGAAAAATTGATTTTCGTCGTTTCAAAAGTAAAAATGTTGATTGTGAAACTCTTGAATACCGCAATTTTTCGAACACTTGGTTTTAAAGGTAATTAAAATTGCATAAATTTGGGTAATTTGGCGTCAATTATAAGTAAAATTTCAGGCAGAATGTTATGAATTTCTGATTTTGGCAGGGTTTGGTTTTTGTAAAAGCTGACGATCTGCTCATCATTAAACTATAGCAGAATTCCAAATTTGTTAAAAATTTTGACATTTCAATTTTACACGTTTTCCCCTATAAACATAGCAATTCTTACTTGATTTTCCAACGGTTAGATTTTTTTCGAAAGCACACAGAATTCCAGAATTTTTTCTAACTCGATCTTTATCTCTGTCAATTCTTGCTTGATTTTAAGAATCTTTGGTTTTTTCGAATGCTGACGTTCAGATTTTCCATATGACACCATGAAACACACAGAAATCCACAATTTTCCGAATACTGAGGTTTATGCTCTTTCATTGACTCTTTCAAAGACATAATAGAAATAGTAGAATTTCAAAATTTTCCAAAATTTTTAAAAGTAAATTTTGGCACTTGTTGGAATGCTATATCTGCCAATTTTTGCTTGTTTTTATGAATACTGAGGATCAGGTCTTTCGAATGACATCATGAATTCCGCTTTTTTTCAAAATTCTTTACCCCGTACCGCAACTGCTCAACAAACTGCAGCTCACGCTTAAGCCTGGTTCCCACCAGGCAAAAGTAGCGCACTGTGAGCGAGAAATACGTCTGCTAAGGCCGGATATGACGCACGCGCGTGCGCAGTACTAGTGATCCCCCGCTCACTTCACGTGACCAAAACGTCATCGCTGTCCTCCTGGTCCTGCTGGAATCAATTTTTGGTGCGCGAGTTCCCTTTTTTGGAAAAACATGGCGGCCGATTTTAGCGTTACTAAGGTAAGCACGACGAAATTAGATTAATTTACTTTTTTATATTATTATGGGGTGTCCAGGAGCTATTCAATGGGGCAAAATATGTATTTTATTTTATGTCCTGGTCTTTCTTTTATTACCAAGTATCCAATACATATAAACAAGCATCAAACTCGGCGCCTTTTGTTTTTTCGTCTGCTATTGACGTGCGGGACACGTTTAGCAGGAGCGCATCCTCTTTGTCAGGTGCGCCAAGTGTGACGCTGTCAAAAAATCAGTATTCCGTGAGCGAGAGCACGACGCTTGCTCACAGTGCGCTACTTTCGCCTGGTGAGAACTGGGCTTTAGCTGCATCTCAAGCGTCACAAGCATCACATTTGGCTATCTTAAACACAGTCTTTAGCTCGTCTTGCAAATATTTCTATATGCAACGGTGGTATGGCATCTAGGACTTGAGACAGCTAAGTCTCATGCTTGAGCAATTTGTGCCAACCTGCAGCTCAGGCTTTCCCTCTTTTAAGCTACATATCAAGCTTCAACTAAAGCTTCAGATCACACTGAAACACAGTTTCTGAAATGCCATTCTTATCCGACATTTAGATAAAGCTCAACCTCGATGAGTTTATAGACACTCTTTCCTGGAAAGCATTTGCATGCAGTAAAATAAGATCAAAGACAGCAAAAATTGTTCGCTACAATTAAAATAACAAGGTATTTGAATATTTAACGTATTTAACATGAAAATTAGGAGACAGTGCAAAAATCAAATTTAATTTCAGAATATAATCTAACAAATAAATTGGCATCCATATTGTAAACTGCCCTCTAAGGTCCAGTCTTACCAACACTGGTCAAAATCTGTGAGCAAGTAACCTGTAGTCAAACTCTAACCACAGTTTGACCTCCCGGTCATCTTTTTGGGTTTTACCAACATAACTATGGTCCAATCTGTTGATGGTCACAAAACCAGAGTTTGACCTGGTGGACAGCGCTGCCACAAATTGTATACACCCATACCTCGATATACGGCCGCTCTTTATACGGCCTTTCGCTTTAACGGCCTTTTTTAATTATGGCACGTTTTCGATATACGGCCCACAATGTTTCGTTATACGGCCGTTATGCTTGCAGCTTCCAATGTGCGCATGCGCACAACAGTCGAACACCTTGCCTCTGGAACTGTGAAACGCACAGCTGCATACAAATTTTTAAAAATTATTTTTCCATTAACTGGGAGATGACTAAAGGGTTAAATAAAATAAAGAATAGATTAAGAATAAATGAAATTAGAAAGAATTAAAGAAAATCAAACAAATGTTATCGATGATATCCAGTGACTGGGGGTGCTGCAGTTCCACAGTGCCATGGACGAGCCGCCACTTGTTGTTTTTCATTATATGTATACATACATATGTGCATATGATTTTTTTTAAATTAACGTTTATTATTAGTACATTGTTTTGTACTTTTATTTTCATGTAAGAGCTTTCATAGAAAATAAAAAGAACAAAATGCTTTTTAAACTAAAAAAATATATATTATTTTGTAAAAATTTGGAACGGATCTAATTGAATTCCACGGGTCTCTATGGTAATAATTGATTCGTTATACGGCTTTTCGATATATGGCCTACTTTTTTGGAACGGATCTAGGCCGTAAAACGAGGTATGGGTGTATTCCGATCTGTTCAAAATATGAAGGTTGGGTTAAAGTATAGTCAATTTTTCTCACCTTTGGTTTACCCTCGTTTGGTAAAACGAAATTGGAGGTCAAACTGTGGTCAACTGCAGTTTGACCAGAGGTTAAATTTTACCACAGTTGGTAAGACAGGCCCTAAGCTGGTCTCAAGTTACCTCCTGACCAACTTTAAGCAGTGTAAGGAACTGGGATAAGACAGACTGGTTTTTTCATGGAACTAGCAGAATTCCAATTTTTAAAAAATCTTTGATCAGTCCATTTTGGGACTTTTAGAAACGCTGTATCTGTGGCAATTCTTGCTTGATATTTACAACGTTAGTTTTTCAGTGTTCTGTGAAGATTCTCTTTCGAATGGCATCATGGAACTAGCAGAATTCAAATTTTTTAAAAAATCTTTTTGGGGCATTAGTAAAAGATGGGTGTGGAGGTAAAAAGAACAGCCTTGAAAGCCAAGAACGTGGTCCCAACAGTTAAGCATAGAGGTGGCCATGCAATGCTTTGGGGTTGCATGGCATCATCTGGGGTAGGAAATATTGTTTTTATTGATGGAAATATAAATGCTACAATGTATATCTTCAGGGTGTTACAACACTATGTGGCCACATTGTGGGCATGTAGAATGGGTCCATACAAGACATTACGTTAATGTAATCATAGGCGGAAATGCCACGTTAGGGTGCTGGAGACTGTAATAGCTATTCTCACGATGGCCATTGCATGCTGCATACCATGTTCATGTTTCATTTCAGACTAACAGCATGGAGTAATATACCTTTGCTTAGCTTGCAAATATGCATATTGTGTATGGAGGAGCACGTGGAATGCAAGGCAAGCTGCGACAATGTTCCTGGAAAGGTTTCCTGCATGGAGACACCTATGTCGTGCCACGTTTGTTAAATTGACTGGTGCTTGCGAGAACATGAAATGTTTCAGATCAGAAGAGGACTTAATCACCCAGATATTAGTCGCCTGCGAATTTGTGCAGCAAACACCTGGCATTTTTGTTAGGGTTTGGCAGAACATTATCCATTGGTGCACCACATGCATTGACGCTGGTGGTTGTCACTTTGATCAGCTGTTATGAATATTTGTGCTCTTGTTTCAGTTAACAGAATAAACATCGGAAGTGGCTTGTACTTGCTTATCACCCAATTACAAATCTAAACACATCAGGCCTGAAATGACACTGCATTGATCTTTGGTGGCTTCCAGCAATCTAAAATGGGCAATTCCACTTATGTGTACATTAGCATTAATGGCTTGTGTGGACCTATTCTACATGCCCACAACATTTGGCAACATAGCGCTGAAACACCCTGTATATTTTGGGCAGCAACCTTTCTGAGTCTGTGGACAAATTAGGATTTAATGAGTCATTTTATTTTCAGCAATATAATGATCCTATAAACATGCAGCCAACATCACCATGGAGTGATTGCTTTTTAAATGCACCAAGACATCATGTTACACCTCCCAAGTCGCCTGACTTAGACCCAATAGAAAATCTGTGGAGTATTTTGGACTGCAAACTTAGAAAACAAATTTACTAATCAACAAGCATTACAGACTGTTTTTTATGAATGTGGACAAATTGGACCTGAAATAACAAAAGCTCTTGACCAATCGCTACCAAAAAGACTCCAAACTGTGATTGATGCAAAAAGGTTTGCATACCAAATATTGATTGGATAATTATTCTTAAGACTCGATCCATTGTTTAAATGTTTTTTGTCTTTACTTTTTGTTGTTTTCATTTGTAAAGAATGTTCATTGCGGTGACTACTTATGGTAAGCATAGTGGTTGATGCAGCTTCGCTTGAGAAGCAGAAGGGAGGACATAGTTCGACATTAATTGAAATCAGTCCGAAGGCTGAACAAGGTTTGATAGTGCAAGCTAGAGATAACACGAGGGAAGTCGGCCTCGGAGAGTGAATGGATAGGGCTTATACTGTGAGTCTATAATATAGTACGATCTTTGGCTGAAAAGTAAAAATAAGTCCAATTCGTTGGTTTCGGTTTCTAATATATTTCTTTATTTGGCAAAGACAAGGGCACTTTTTTATAAAGGATAACAGGAGCAACGCTCTGCTGCCTAGATCATCATTTGGTGAGATAATATTTGGCTATCTCTCCTTCTGTCTCTCTCTGTCTAACAATAATGAGGGGACCCTTTATATACCATTTAGAAAGGGGCACATGTGACATCAATCCATGTCGACATGGATTACCAACAAGCGTATATGTTGGCTATATAAACAGCTACATTGGAGCCTATTTTAATCATGCTTAACCATGGAAGAAGACTACACGGAACCGTATACGCCTGAAGAGAAGACAGTATGAAAAGCTAGCTTACAAAATTAACATGGATAGTGACGAAGCAAATGAGTTAAATGTATTAAGCATACTGCTAAATATATAGAATTGCTGATCAATGACACGGTTTTGCTTTTGTTACAGGGATACGCAGAAGGTGCAACTGTGTCCGGCTGAAA